>SJOL01006456.1:663648-759399 GCA_004794785.1 Opisthorchis felineus | reverse complement strand
AAACTCGGGGACTGCGCCTACCTGATGAGCCCCAAGAAGGGCGAAACCGGTCGTGGGCTGTCGAAGAATTTTCAGCAACCTTATGAGTAGTGCATCACGAATATTCAAGTAAATATATAGTTTTTCTTGTAGGTGCCGCCCTTAGCGGGTGGGTAGCAAAAATCAATTGTGTAGGTTCAATGGGAGTGCTTTCAGTTAGGAAAGGTCTGCTTGGATGGTTATTGCGTGACATTTTACATGAATGTATAACACATAGTGTTTCGTTTTAATCGCTCTGGTTCTTGCCGTTTACATGAAATAAACATGACGGGCGTGTATTTCATAGGGGATTAACTGAAACATCAACCAATGCTCTATATGAAACCTTCACACCGGTTTTAACGGTTTCATTCTAGACTGACTGAGTAAATTGTAGATGTGAATACCGCTCAGCTGATATGCCCATGACACTGCACGTTTGGTGCTTGTGGGGGATTTATTGATTTACTGATTTGCCTGTCTGACTTGAAATTGTTTTCCAAACGAGGACAAGGATGTACGCAGCAAATGGAATTTAATAAGGGACCGATGCTTCCCGATCTAAATGTGGACTGAGCACAGTAGCCAACTCGGGTCAGGAATAGAATTGTTTAAAGGAAATTGGAGGGGAAAAAACCTCGCAACTGATCACAAGGTACTTGGAGTAAGGCTGAAGGTTCCTCCGATGTGTCGACCGTTATGAAATTGCCAGACGTTGGTTGGTCTCTGACTTAATTCAGCTTGAAATGCATACGGCACTAGGGGATGGTCATCTGGGGTAAACGTTATTTTCGGCATGTTACGGTCACCCCTTAAGTACAACCGAAGTCAACTGGATTATTTAAACACGAAATAAGTAATGTAAATCGTACTGCACTGTCAAAAATCTAATGAAAATAATTTTCGACGAAAATAATTCAAACAGATTAGAATATGAACCATCGAGGTCAATACCAAAACAAGAGCTTACCGAATTTTAGCTGTTTTACTCCCTCACCGGAATTTGCGTCGTCCAAAAGTCGACTGACAGAGAAACGACCAAAATGCTTTGGGGCGGAAGATTGGGAAAGGTGCTGTTGTTGTGATAATGATGTTGGAAGCCCCGTATTCATTTTGTTGTACGGTTCGCCTTCAGTATTGGAAGAAATGGTTGAAGAATGAATGCCCACTGCGAGTGAGTACACCTCACCTTTGTTGTTAACCCCTAAGCGCCTTAGCTGCAGTGAACTCAAGGTTTGATTGGATGAAGTAAAGTGGATGGGGGTGGAGCTCTGACCAAAATTCATACATGACACAAGAGTGGAACTAGAGTGAAGCGGTGGGCGGGGGAGTTTGTCCAATTAACAGAACGAGTGTCGCTACATCGCTTGAGCACTAAGGGTGTGAACAACGTGTGTCGGACATCGCCACGCTCCAACACGAACGAACTGAAGTCCAATCAGAATGTGATATAACATGGTGATTATCTTCTCTCAGTCTGTCGGGAAACAGGAAATAGGGCAACCTAATTTGAACATTTAAGTGAGGTAGATAAAGGACTGGAACATAAGGTTGACGGAAACTCGGGGACTGCGCCTACCTGATGAGCCCCAAGAAGGGCGAAACCGGTCGTGGGCTGTCGAAGAGTTTTCAGCAACCTTGTGAGTAGTTTCCTTTATGAAATTAAACTGATTTAAGTTAGGTATGGCTCCTGGCAAACAAGGGGGGATTTTCTGCACAAAAAACATTACGCCAGATTCATCACTGACCATGTGGAGCAAAAAGAGTATGAAAAATTAATTTGCGAGAGCTCATCGTTTGAGCAGGCGTCTCAGAAGGTGGGTTGAGTTATCTTGCCCGGTGATGGAAAGTACCAAACTTTCTTCGTAGTTGACAGAAGTTTTTACAGACCATGATTATTGACAAGATGCTAACCAGTTATTTAAAGTTTAAAACTTGAAAGTGAAAAATACACTTGCTGGTAAATTGGTAAACTTCTTTCGAAGCTCGGTAACAACGAGGGAAGTGATCCTAGAAGGCCTTGGGGAGGGTCTAATAGATGTTTCAGGGAGGTTTCGAAAATTCACAAGGATGAAGATCGTGTGAAGTACTCTCATCCCAATGTAAAACGTTCCTTCAAGGGATTCTGTTCTCTCACATACCAGTCTCACTTCGAAAAACAAACTATTTTTGACTGCCGAAGTTGAAGTTATTCGTCAAAACGTTGACGCACTCCAGCACTGACCCTAACTTGTTCTCATGTAAAAATTGCCAATACACCTAACAGTGGCTGCTGATCAGACGGCTGTTCTTTGAGCTTGGCATTCACTTTGCAAGAGCGTTCTGCCACCAAATATTGTCAGTGTGCGGTCGACCTAATTTGAACAAAAGCGCCGGAATCCGAGAGAAAAAACAGGCGGCTCCAATAGCATTTAGCATACAAAATGACCAAGACTTAAAATTACGGTAGTGTATGCCACTACTTACTTACAATTGCTTTCTTTTTCAGACCGTACTAAAGCCCATCTCGGCAAATACACTCAGTTGCACACTAATTTGATTCTAACAGGACACTGAACTTAATTCAGCTGAATCTCTCGTTTATGATATTCTTCAACTGAACGTGCTGCACAAAGGTCGCTTCATTTTTCCGTTGGTAAGATATTCAAGATAGCGCATTGTATTATTCTGAAGGAAACAACTCATACGGTTGCTTAAAAATGCTCCGCAGCTCACACCTTGTTTCGCCCCACTTGGGGTTCATCAGGTAGGCACAGTCCCCGAGTGTCCGCAAACTCAGATTCTACTTGAATCCTATGAAAGCCATTTTGGTGTGCAACTGAGGGTGTTTGGCGGATTTCGTACAATCTGGATTCAAGTAGAACATAAGGTTGACGGAATCTTGGGGACTGGCCTACCTGATGAGCCCCAAAAAGGACGAAACCGGCAATGGGCTGTCAGACAGTTTTCAGCAATCTTGTGAATAGTTTCCTTTATCAGAAAATTTTGTGACATCTCAAATATCGTGCCAACTGAAGCATGAGGTGGCCTTTAGGCAGCACATTCAGTTGAAGAATATCATAAACAAGAGATTCAGATGAGTCTCCCGTGAAAACCAGATTGATTTGCAAGTGAGGGTATTTGTCGAAATCCTTAAGAGTAGTTTCCTTCAAGTGACTAATTTTGCTTATTTTTTTAATAGTGTTCAAAAGTTATCGACTTAGCGAAACCGAACACGTTCTGCACCTTGTTGATCTGACTTTTGGGAGCAAAGCCCCCATCCAATCTTCATTTACAAAACGCGAAATATGTCTACCACAATTACTCGCTGGCCCTCATTTGGTTTGAGGTGAAATTTCAGACTGCCTTGCCTGGCAGATCGTGGTGTTACATTAGAAGGACTTTAACGGGGACTGTGTTACTGATTTGTTTAAATCAGAGGGGGTCACTATGACCTCAAACGATGAAGTTTCCAACTTTATACGGTATGATCTATCTAGAGCTGATCTAAAATCCAAGGTGTGAACACAGCACACGGACACATGTGATTTCATGTTAACTTCTGGCTACTTATTCTCTGATGGTCGTGCAACATCACAAACCTCTTCGAAAAATATGTTATGACTTTCGCTTTTGTTTAGATAGGGATCGTTTTTGTGTTGATGTTAGTCAAAACACACAATTTGCAAAGCTGTGACTGATAAATCTGGTGTTTCGAACCAAGATGAAGCAGACCCTATTGGAGGGCAGCTGTGCTTCTTGTAAGGTTAATTGTGTGGCACTGTAACCATCCTTACGCTCTATCCTTGGATTGAATTCAAAGGTAACAATCAAACATACTAGGCCATATTCGAGGGGAGATAGAATTAGCTATCGGCCTTGATAACTAAACAAAACTACAGGTACGTAATTCTTTGAACTGTTCAAAAGAGATCACGCATCCATTCCAATTAGATTGTTTGTACTTTGAGTCTGTTACTGGAGCAAATTTGGTTTTGCGAGAGACTCACCTGGAACCCAGCTGAATCTCTCGTGGGCTGTCGAAGAATTTTCAGCAACCTTATGAGTAGTGTATTGCGTCTAAACTGTTACGGCAGTTCCGGTCGAAACATCCCCACTCTGGTTTGTAAAGTAACGACCGATCTTCCGAAACCTGCACCGAATTTTGGTGATATGCGCAATCGGTTGCTTGAATTGAATCTGTCCAGACTAAAGTGTTTCCATGCCTGATATAGCGTGTTTTCCTAACAGCGACCACCAGTGACCACAGTGACCACATTTTGTCGGTCCTGTCAGTTTTCTATTATGAAGCCTAAAGATTAGTTACCCATTTTATTTGTAGAAACAAATCTGCCGAGTTTATCACCCATAAGGGATTAGAGTGCTGCTTCTCAGAAGCCAAAATATCGCTTGAGTGGTATAGCACTGCTCTCGGACAGTAATCGGATATAGTAATCTATAATCTGTCCACACCCATGCAGCAGACGTTTTGGAGCTGCCCCGTGAAAAGGCGGTAGTTTCACTTCACCTCTGGAGTAATTCACTCATGTCTACCCGTTAGGCTCCTCAGACATGAAAAAATACATCACAAACTACGTCGTCCAGCCGGATCTGAATGTCAGTGGAATGATCGGAACGGATTAGTTACTTTTCCAAAAGCTGATATCCCTACCAGTGCATTAACGCAGTTACGGGTACTGGACTCGTCGTAACGTAAATCAGTTGTGCCTGCGCGTGCTCACCATCTGGAAACAACGTGCATGAGCGCACGCGGTTATCCGGCATTTCCAGACTTCAAAAACACTCCAAGGATAACTCATTATCTACTGTGGTTATTGTCTGCACTCGCAGAGAACCGAATTTTTCCTGGTAAATTACCTCCGTAGAAAATGTTTCCAAGGTGAAAACACAATATATCGGTCTCAAAATACCTCTTATAACAATAAATGAGTATCCACAAAGAGTGATAATTCCATGAAGAGCACACCTCTTTTGGAGAAGTCGACTTCTAATGAAAAAAAACTGACTGTAACTGTTCGGGTAGGGAGACAAAGAACACAGTCGGTTGCGGCCATCCGTCAGTCGATACCGCGAAGTAAGTATATGGTCGCACTTAAGGTTTCTCGAGAGAATTCTATAATATGAAGCGACGGCCATTGATCATCACCAGTCACGTCCCCAAGCAACGGTATCCTTAGTATACACCCCATCGTAACGCCGCTATCCCAGGACATTCGAATTTGCGAGGACCATAGCAGAACGTGCTCCCCAGGGATTAAATGGTTTTGGAAATACAGTCGAAAAGTATAGCACTCACAAGGACTGTGCTGAAATAAAAAGCAATACGGACTGCCTCACAGAGCTTTCTATATAACGGTCGACCAACTGTCGAAAAGCAGTTGCCAGTCTTGGTGATTAGGGGAAAAAGACCGAGATGTTTCGAAATGAGTAAGCACTTCGAAGCAAATACAGGTGCGTGGATGACTCAGAATACTTTTGGAGACTAGCTGCTTCTAAGTGGTGATATGTTCAAAAAGGGCTCGAGTTGAGTTGAGTTAACGTTTCCCAATGGCACATCCAAAGTACAACCACCGGCTGCCCGAATCATCCAGTCTATTAAATAGACCTACAGAGCGCCTTTTGTGACACATAATGAATACAATGGAGAATAATTCTATTCGTACGGGGCCGTCTGAAAATGTCTGTTGATGTTCGTTTCCTATCATACTAAGTGCGGGATATTGGTCGCTTTCTTGACCCAGACAATCTTAGGGTATGTCTAAGTTAACATAAAAAATCGCCTATGGCGACAAGGTACAAGCAAATACCTACCCTCAGAAAGACAATACTGGTGAGGAACTCATTTTCTTCCAGCGGAGGTGAGTTTGAGCAAATATATTTGGTATCTACTATCGAAATATACCTCAATAAACTTTTATGCCACAGACGAATGCTCCAGTTTTGATGAACTCATGGAGGACAAAGATTACTCAACGGAATTAGAAAGCCAAGACAGATAAGCACTGGAAGTGCAAAGGGGCCGAATAAAATCATTCGTTTTTCGCCCCCCTGCAGTATATTAGCCAAACCAAGAATGCTAAGAACGTTGGTTTTATTTTCCACTTAATTGTAATTAGTGTCACTTTTTTGTCAGTGTGAAACAATGAAATCGCATATATTTTGTTTCACCAACGTAAATAAAGTCTCCACCAATAAGCTTGTTGCCTCCGCCCCCCGAAAAATGCGCTGTCAAGGACAGTTCAATCTTAGCCGGTCACGAGGTGCGGAATCACGTGAGAGAGAGCATTGTATTGGTTTCTCTTAGTCACCCATCACTTTACACATGCGACCAATCTTTTTAAAGGGGGTATAATCCACCTGATGTTTCCGTGAGTCTGAACCCCTGGTTTGCTCTTCATGAACTCAGCTCTAGAAAACACAAATACATCAGGCATTGTGCACCTGACGACATCTGCCAATATCGGTCCTTAAGTAAGCAGCAACATACAGGGCTAGACAGAGGTTTCAACTGGGCTGTACTTATGCCAGCATAGAGCGAATAGTGAGTAGATAAGTGAAAATCCGCTTGCCTCGAATGAGGGGATATCTAAAAGGGGGGATTTTAAAGACTGAAAGTACAACATTACCAGTCAAACCATTTAAACAGTGCACTTTACCGACTGGCAGTGCTCGAGAGAGGATTTACTGCTTCTCAGACTTTCTCGATTAGCCTGTTTGTCTTAGCAACTCAAAAACTGGTTTGAAATTGAAAGCGAACATTTTCCCAGACGGCTCTGCACCTATCGTGCACGAATTTTGAATTTTTCTGTTATACTAATTACGGTTCACGACCGAAATGAGTGGTCAAATTCAACTTATCGACTGCTTGGTGTTTTATGTCCTTCCAACTTACTCTGGTTAATCAGGGAAGTAAATATGACCTAGTTTTCACTGCGAAAAAAAACAAGTTTTTCTTGGTGAACGGTCCGGAAATTTTGTGCGCTAGGTCAATACTTCGAAGAGCATTCGTGTAATTAAGTTACTGGCAGATCATGAATTTCGATTTGCGCGGGGCAACCTACGATGTTCAGGGTTTGCGAAAAACACCCAAATAGAGCCAACCGCGTTACTGCGTACCCCTTGACTTTTTAGATAGAAATATCGGTGAGCCAAATGTATGGTGCCACAACTGTTTTTAGATCGCCATTCTGCCCCCACAAGTCTTAGTTAAGACGGCCTCAAGAAGCAGTACTTGCCTGAGTTTGATTATTGATTAACAAAGTAGCTTCCTCACTCAGTTGGAAGACAAATATAGATCAACGGCTAGATGTTCGTTTATCACAGGGGTCACTACATTTTCCTAATTACAGGTTGGCCCACTAGCTAGGTGCAGCTTCATAGGCCGGAGAAAAGCGGAGGCAAATCATACAGGGAAACTCGTCTGAACCACCAACGCACTATACTGGCTGTCTTTGGTTGGTCCCTGTTTTGGACAATCTTGTTGGTAGCAATCAAGGTAATACTTTGGCGAAGACCTCATGAACTGCAGTGGCATTTCGCCAGATTCAAGAATAGGCGTTGTTGTCGCCCTGAGGTTCGTGAATAGGCGTCGGTTTACAACACTGTCAACGTAGCTCTACCCCAAGATGACGCATATGTATGTGCAGCTTCAAATCCTTCAACCAATACGTCAGTACACAAGTTTAACGAAGGGGTGAACACACAGGTCGCTTACTGGCTTTACGTGAATAATATATATCTAATGAGTGCGGAAGAGCTGTGACACTAAAATGTGTTTTTGGAATGTGGCGGACGGTAGAGCTATGCTCTACAAATAATCTCGAAACTTGAGTTATTGAATGTGATCACGGCAGGGGAGGAGAATGCGCATGTCTTCTAGCACGTCTGATGATGCAGTTAGTAAGCATTTGGTTTGGTAATTCAAGAGATCTCATCTAACCTTTTCTCACACCAGATGCGTTCCATCCCCCTCAAACAATGAACATCAAAGCGAATTCCAGTAACCGGGGGAGGCTATCTGTAAGCCTCTAAAGAAACATCCGGTCGTCACTCCGTGAATGTTGTGAACGCAAGTCAGATCCTTACGTACAAGACATTGGGAATGGATCCCAATGATAAGCGCCAAACGTTCTGAGGTGCTCAGTATATCATTGACCCTAAAGTTACAGTTATCCCTTGAACGTGCATCATCTAGCGTTAGAATCGGACGGGCCAAACACATGGTTCTAGAGATTGCTATTTATCCAACCGATAGGGATGACCAAAAACAATTCAACTTCAGCCTCTGTTGTACCTTACCAAACACGTACTAGTTTGCGGTCAAATAGAGATAACTGACACGTTCCGACTACGGGAAATCTGCGGGCGCAAATTATGAACGATATAATGGGAACAGAGGACCAAATAGAGTAAAGGTATGTAATGGGGGTCACTTGGCACTTTAATGCCACAAGCTATTTGATATAAACTTCAATCAGAGCAAAATGGCTGCCTTCAAATCACATGACAAGCTGTTTCATTGAATACCTGGCAGTCGACTCAGAATCCTGTACACGAATCATTCTTTTGGAGGGGTGGTTCTGTATTCGAAATATTGTTCACTTGATGGACTCCCTGTTTTGTAAAAAATGGGAACAAGTCTAGCTATAATACCGAACGGTAACGGGGCAAACCTGCCCTGCGATGTGTCGTTTGGAGAACCCCACTTCACTGAGTCATCCTGATTTGGATGGCTACGAAAACCATGGATCTTCGCTCATCATCTTTATGGGGCGTGAAAGACAGCTCCTACTAGAATGAGGAATTAGGACAGTTGCATTCCAGACAACGCAGCAACGCAGATTAATCAGTTACCATCACGCTTCATCCCAGGTAAAGTGGATCCAGCCGCTGAGTTTTTTTTGAAATTAAGTGCGACATGCTTGCTTAAGACACGGTAAAGAAGTATAACAAGTATTATCAAGTAAAACGTGCATCATTTGAATTTTGAAATTTGATGAATCTCGTTTGATGAAGGCATCTATGAACAACAAGCTAATTTGCAATTGGTTGAGCAATTTTCGAGTTTAATGACAACCAACGATCTGCGTCAGCAGTGGAATATTGGATAGACGACTGAAACTTCAAACAAGACAAACACATTGTATAGACGTAATAAACTACTCATAAGGTTGCTGAAAACACTTCAGCAACCCACAACAGGTTTTGCCCTTCCCAGTTGGGATTCAGGTGAGTTCTCCGTGGGGACCAATTTGGAGTGCAAATGAGGTTTTTTGTCGAACAAACCCAACACAGTGATATTCCGATTAACTCTCACAGAATTATGACAAGTGATAGGACGAAAGAAACCACCAAATTGCGAGAGTGTTTAAACCGCGCAGGAAACCCGGGGAAGAACACGTCAAAGGCGGTAGTGAACAATTTTCAAATTCAATTGAAGTGTGCTCAAGCACCATTTCAAACCTAGGAAAAAGAACACATCACAGTGGGCGAACAAAAAACGAGCGAAACCAGGCAAATCAAAAGTCTCTTGCTCGTTCAAAACAAAACTATGCTTTGAGGTGGAAAGACATCAAACACAGGGAACACGTGCGACTTCGCCCAAATCACTCGACCTTGTCTTCTTCCCCACAAACACTGTTCAGTGAGTGAGCAGATGGGGAACTTCTGTGTAAAATGAGGGGTTTTTAGATTTATAATTCTTTTAGATGGCTTTAATCTTGAGCATTAAAGAATCACTCGTTCAGGATATTCTTCAACTCAAGTTTAAGCATCATTTGCCAGAGGTGAACCGATATGAAAAAGGGTTAATTTTATCTTCTTGTCATTTATATACTGTGTAAAACAGATTCGCTTAAGAAGAGTCCGGACACTCGACAAGTACATTTAGTTCCATACCAATTTGGTTTCCATGGGAGAGTCATCTTAATCCTAGTTGAATCACTCGCCCCAAGAGGGGTGAAACCGGTCTTGTGCTGTCAAAAATTTTTCAGCAACCTTATGAGTAGTGTGTTACTTCTGATCTGGGCACTCCTTTATCCAATCCACAGACTTTTTGTTCCGCTACAGAGTACCAGTTCTTCTTGAGTCTTCCTCAGTATATGAGGTCTTGTTGTTCACCAGTTGGACCGAACAGTATGTTCCATAAATTCTATGTGAGTGCTGGTCTGTGAACAATGCAAACATGGGCATTCGAGTCTGATTTGGATTGTTGGTGGCCGTTTGTAGACCACAATATAGTGAATAATCTGGTCTGAGTTAATGTTTATTGTGTCAGATGCATCTGTAGAGGAAATCGTTTGGTAGGTTTCGACCAACACAAGCACCTTTGCGATTATCTATTTTCGAATTAGATGACTCGTGGTGGAAGCAAAACATTTATGGCATGGTCATTAGTTTAGCAAGCTTGCGAGTAGCTTCCTTCAAAAAATATATAGCGATATCTTGAGTATAATAGCAGCTGAAACATAAGGTGGGCTTTGTGCGGCACATTCAGTTGAAGGATATCATAAACGGATTGAGTTGAGTCTCTCATGAACACCAACTGAATTTGAAGGTGAGTGCAGTTTACTAATTCCTTCTGACCGGTCAGAAGTCTTGATAAATTGTGAAAAACGTTCTCGGATAGTGAGGACAATGATAGATCCAAGCACACAAAATCGCCGCCATAATTATCAACAGTGCCTTGAAAATTTCGTGGTTCGTTCCTTCTACCGACAAAAAACTTTTTTCAAACGGTATATTCAGCTTACCAACAGTCTGCAAAAAATATTCTATTCAGTTTTATACATATTTCAACAAGTTGCTATCTTGTTTGTGAATTGTTCACTTCGTACGGTGACGAAACTTTTGCAAGTCAGTTGACAAGCTGGACAGATTAACATCCACTTGATCAACAACTAATAAACTCACCTGAGCTATCAGTATTTTGACACAACTAAACTGTTCATTTATTGTTTTTTGGAAAATTCTATTAGTATCTACAATGTAAATGTCACATTTCCTTTTTTCATTCATTATATTTTATCTGACTCGGCCATGTGGTGCACACAGACTCAAAAGATTCTCATTAAAGCACCCCCACTTTGTAACTTTCGATATGCAGCACGAGATCGAGTGCACTTCTGGAGCTAACATATCTTCCTCCAGAAAGATGATTTGCGGCGTTCACCATGAGTTTATCTTCCATTTCTATAGTTAGATCATGCCTAATTTTCCATCAAAATAGCGATGAGCCTACTTTATATGACAGCAGGTAATACCATGTCTTCCCCGTGAGCGCTTCAGTGTAGCCGCACGAAACTGTATCATATCGTGCAAGGAGTTGAGTTGGGCGACCATTTTTTGTTGCACCTTGGTTAGGCTTCATTCAACAGACATTACTGTTCCACATACACACTCCCCACAGCCGGCGAGTCAGCTTGAGTTGTACTCTCATTCACTCATACTGGTACATTCAGACATGGCCGAAATTCACGATTGTTTTTATCTACTATACACGCTAGTTTTTCGCTTTATCTCTTAGGAAGAACAGAGAAAATGGGCAATCTGGAGTCGGGTAACTTTTATGTAGGGACGACACGAATAGTGGCCTTTTAAATTAAAAAACTGATGTCCAGCCTCAAAAGCTCACTCACATGTCCTGTAATCGGGGCGGACTTGGTTTACCCATTCCAGCTCATCCAGTAAAACAATTCACAGTTTCTTCGTCACAGATGGTCATTGTAGACACTGGCGTCATGAACTCCATCATATGAAGGGGGAGAGTCCAGAAGATCACTGAGGACGGCGGCATAGCGGTCGCGAATCGGGTTGGAGTCAACAGCGACAAAATGGGGAAGTGTCAGGTGAGTGTAAACATCGAGCATTGTTCTGTTTGCACAGACGCCTGGTTCTTTTCAAATAAAGCTAAGTCTCGAAGTTTTGTGGTTAATTTATTTCCGTTTCAGAGCACGAATGAGTCGGGGCATGCCAGTGCGTGTGCATGTGTGTGATGCGGTGATTTCCCATATATAACTAGTTTCATTCAACTAATTTTTGAGCGTGTCCGAATCGTACTTGTGTTCAGATCTATTCTTTCAGGATGCATTCTTGTTGACTGTTGATAAAATACCGAAGAATGCGTCTATCCTCTAGTCACTATCTAGTCACAAATCGCTTAATGGCAATGGGATTCCATACTCCAAACGAGCTATTGCCACTGGTCTAAAGACAGTTGCTATTTCCACATGTTTGCCCAAAAGCATTCGGGTTGATTGCACGTGCCCGTACCAACATGAAAACTGGTCATCGTGGTAAGTGGATGGGTACAATCCACAATTTCGATCTAGTCACCCACGAATGTATTTATCGACGTAAATGGCAGAAAACTTGAGCTCATCACGTCTACATGGTGACGTGGGTACTTTTGAATGGCCGTTTATACAACTCCCTCACCCCCGCCAGAATCAATAAGAGCCTCACCTGTTTGGTTCATTGAAATTTGGCCCTCAGTCTCAAAGTAATAAACTATGTAAGTCAAAAAAGATGCTTGTGTGAGCATGGTAGAAAGCTGTACAACAGAAAAACTATTGTCTGATTCAATAAATAAATCCTCTTTCTATGTGAGAGGAGCATGGGCCGTTGGTTTGTATCATGAACAAGACTTCTCAGTCACGCCACTTATAAGGTCATCGTCGTTGCAACCCGTAATTTTTATAAACATCTCACTGGAGTAAAATTCACTTCCCAACTGAGGTAAAACTCGGCTGTTGTTCTCACAGTCATAAATGCCTCCTCATAGTCGTCTTTTGGTGGAATACTGTGAAAAAATGTTATTGACAAGACAGCCTTCCGAGGGTCGTGCACCAGTCGGAAGACTTCCCCTTCAGTTGGTTGATCAGCTTTGTGGACCGACGTAGGAACAGTCGAACCTGTGATCCTATCCAGACAGGGCAACTTTCAAAACCTCAGCAACTGTCGATACGAAAGCCAGTGGCAGCTGAGTAATCAGCTCTCGGACTCTTTGGTTCATCCACCGCAATGAAGTTACTCGAGGTGGTCATCAACCAGTTTATTGCGGCCACTCGATCGAAGGTTCGTTCATCGCAGAACCAATTTATGGCTTGCGGAACATCCGGTTACTCGTAAATTGATCCAGGAGAAGTGGTCTCACCAAGGATCCTCAATTTAGCAGGCACAAGATATCACGTAGACGGACGCGTCTGGTTCATTGCATTCATTCCTGTCTGATTACATGATCAACGTTGAACAACAACTCACTCCTGCAATTCAAAAATTACGTCGTATCTATTTTTACTCATGAAGATTTATTTGGCTTCACTTTATTTGCACAAAAGTCGAAAGTTATTTTCACGAAGGAAACTACTCACAAGGTTGCTGGAAGCCCTTCGATAGATCACGACCGGTTTCATCCTGCTGGAGCTCATCAGGTAGGCACAATCCCCGATTTTTGAACCATTTTGTACAAGTAGAACATAAGGTTGACGGAAACCAGGGTACTCCACCTACCTGTTTAGCGACAAGAAGGGCGAAACCAGTCGTATGCTATCGAACAGTTTTCAACAACCTTTTGAGTAGTTTCCTTCAAGAAAATATACTGCGATATCTCGAATATCGTACCAACTGAAACTGCAGCACAGTCAGTTGAAAAATATTATAAACAAGAGATTCAGGTGAGTCTCTCGTGAAAACTAGATTGGTGTGCAAACAAGTGTATTCGTTTGGTAGTTATATTACGGTCCTGTTAGCTGTTCTGTACCACCATGATAATGCTTATTGGGTCTTCTCAGGTGGGCTATTAGGCGACCCAAAAACGGAATACTTTTGTGCATTTCCATATACTTGGAAACTACATACATATACTTGGCACAATATCACTTAGAGTTTGTTGTCCACATTTACATGGTTGTCGGAAGGACACTGTTCGTGTAACTGAAAAATTTCATTGAGTGGATAATCAAGGCTTGAGTGTGAAGTTTCTACCTAAGGCCCGCTTGAAAGCTTTCTAACTTCCACTGAGCACCTTGTTGATTTTATGTCTGTGTTCTCTTAATCACATTTCCAGGCTGGTGCATAGCGCCCTCTGTATTGATTCTTTGCGTTTAAATGCGATTCACTATTCTGTAGTTGGATTACATGTGTCTGGCTCAGTGGACCTCACTCTCTGATCAATCATACTACTGTTCTCCCCCTTTTGTACAAGAAATGTTGTATTGACTATCGAATCCAGCATTCTGTTCAGCGCCCTACTTCATCCGCCGTATGTATGCTACTTAGTAGTGATGACTATGTTGCAATCACCTCCGGGGATTTGCCGATATATGTCGGTATTTTATAGTTTATCTTCGCAGCACTCAAATCAACTGGTGTCAACTTACTGAATGCTTTTCGGTCTGACGTCAGTAAATGGAAGAACTGTAACAAATCCACTACACGTAATATGGTTGTCCTCTCTGTAGTGTTGCAGTAACCAACCACAAAGGACACCGATTTTACTCATTCCATAATTCCTCCGGTGCTTTCCTCGTTAAGCTTGTCTAATGAACGTACTTTCCCCCTGAAAACCGACACAGTATAACGAAACGTGGAAAACCATTCTCAGGGACAAAAATTCTGTTGAACAGTCCACTATATGCATGAGACTCTCGAGGCTCGAGAAGTGCAGTAACGCTCAGTGTGAACGGCTAGGTTATTGCTATCCAAGAAATCCAAAACTATGCTCAAAACCACGTGGGAGTTTATTGACTTCCGATCAGGATTACAGGAAAACAGCCAAGAAGAACAACAACACACTACCAGTGAGGAGAGATTTAACCGGTCCGTAAGTATGGACCCATGGAGCTCAATTCCCTAGGATAGCTGCGGGTTACGTGCTTGAAAGGAGTCGCCTGCACAACAAAGGTGTAGAGGCACGCTTCCTTCTTGTTACGACAGTTGACTAACCACATGGACTGAGTGTGGCATTGTATTATGGTTAAGGTTTGAAGACTGGTGTTTGAAGGACATTTGGCCGGGCCACCAGCATCATTGACAGCAACACCCAATAAGAAGGTTGGTGCTTCCCCGCCTTACAGCCATGTCAACTTACTTGAATAAAGCCTTATAGTGGAAGGAAAAATAAGGGAGAGAAGGAGACCTATGGGTAGCTTACCACAAACAGCCAAAGTGACCACACCTCCAAGACTCAGTCAGACAAGTTGCATAGAATCTGACAGCATGAATGGCACTGACGTCGGTTAGGTGCCCTATTGTTCAGTGTCTCCAGCCTAGCGCAGGTACGGTAAATTGGATCCCGTCCTTGAAGGCGAACAGCGCAAATAGCACGGAAACTTTTCGTAACATCCTCCATTCCATTCTGTCATGTCGAATTCTGTTCACTTCTATGGCTCCGGTACTCCGATTAGGCGCGGAAAACAGCGTTCATCTCAGTAAGCGGTAACTCGGCATATGTAACACATGATCCAGCCAACCTAGCTTGCGATGTTGGATACATTCTTTGAGAGAAGTACCTCTTGTTTCACCCGAAGTCCGTCTCCTTATCATCTCATTCCGAATTCGCTGGAACCAGTCAATTCCCACTGAAGTTCTGAGGCATCCGTGGTCAAATTCCTAAAGGTATCTCAGGGCGCTCACCCTAAGTGACCGTACAACGGCACAATCCGTACTTTAGTCTGATACACCAGTCTTTTGAAACCCGGTGAGATGACTTTTTGATGCCACAGGTGGCGCAAATATGCATACGCAATTCTGGTTTTCGAGATTCTTGCGTCGTCTTCGTATGTACACTACCATCAGAGCTAATGCAACTTCCAAGATGCTTATAGAACCACTTTGCACTTTGGGGGGGGGCATGAAGTACATGCCGAAGGACTAGATGACTTTAGTCAGGTTTTCAGGTAATTCTTGCGCTTTCCGCTCTTCTCCAAAAATGAGTGTGGTCTGCATATTCCAGTTTGACAAGTTTCTCGTTCAAACAGATATGAACACGGGGTTTTTGGAAACCTCCCATTGTTTGTCTCTATCTCATCCATAAGGAATTGAACGAAAATGGGCAAGGTGGACATGCTTGTCGGCCACCACTGCTTGTAGGAAAGCCTTTGAAGGGTTCCCATATATTCTCATGCCCCCACATGTATGTGAATACAAACAGCGCATGATGTTCACTAAATTCTGGGGCATGCCCTATTGAGTAGGTGTGTTGAAAAGAACCAACCGGTCGATAGAGTCGAACGCACTCTTTAGCCAAAGAATACCAAGATAAGAAAATAATCGAAAAGTATCAAAAAGGGTATAAAAAAGTCTGCAATTACTCTGGCAGATAGGTTGCCTGGAATATTCAGGTTCACCATCTTTAAATCCATCTTCGAATGTGAGTTGCTACCTGTCATTGAATAACTTCACTCAAGAGCATTACACTTGGGGAAAGTGCATTAAATGGTTCATCCGTGTCACTCTCGTTGGCTGTGATGGGATCAATGGACAGCTCAAGGTCAGTCCTGCGAAAATGGCACGTTACATGACCCGGAAACAGGTCTTCTTAGTGAACCTTTTTCCTACCAATCACTCTCCAAGAAAGACCCATGCAACAGCTCATCCGCTAGTCTTTCATCTCCACGGGAGGTGTAGCCGATCCATCCGAGTGATTGGCGCTGCCCGCAAACGCTTCTCCTAATTCCGTCGACAACAAAGAGAATGGAAGATGAGTACAGGTAGCATAGCGCGCCCAAACAATAGTGGGTCTAGATTTGTTGTTCCATAATGTGGCAGTTAACCGTTAGTGTATCAACAGTTGCTCATTTGAGCATAGAGTCAAAAACATTGCTCAGCGGGGGAAGAGTGCTCAGGTGATGGTAGGCTTTGGTCCGCCTAATCCGATCGGCATAACGACAACAGCTTGAAAACATGGGCGCTGTTACGGGTGAGAACGGCTCGTCATTATAAATTTCTGTCGCGCTCCCATCATGCCTAAATTGTGTCACCGATAGGAAAAGCCAAAAAGTTCATGGCTTGTATATTTCATGGCGATAGACATCTCTTCAGCCGAAGAGGATAAACTTAGTTGAAGCCGCTGTTTGTCTGCCGCAGTGACTTAGTTTCCATTCTAGTGAGGTGATTTGACTTGATGCAGTATATTCTAAATGTAAATTTCAACCAATTTAGGGGGTTTCAGCTGCTAAACTTGTGTTGGCAACCCGAGGGCACAGTGGCCAAAGATCAGTAGCAACACTGTCTGTTTACTCTGTTTCGCGGGCAGGTCTGTTCACATTTGTGTAGATGCTCACTTTTACTTCAGGGATTCATTGAGCTGTTTTCTGTGTGGTGTTCAAATCTGACTTGGCGTATGATCACGTTAGTCTGTGGATGACAGTGATCTAGCTACTGATAATGTTGATGGCTCTTCAGTAGTCTATGCTTGCTTTACGTAAACGCACTGCATACAGAATTGACCTCAGACCTGTGTAACTTGTGATGGGACATACTCCGATTTGATCTGAGAGTGGGTAATTCGTGGCTGCCAGCATACGTCTGAAGGGATCCCCAGGGTGATGCTAAGACAGGTTTTGACCAGGGCTATTTGATCTGTTTTTTTGGACGCGAATAGTATTAGCGGGCGAGTCTCTCTAGTTGGGGCTGGAAGACCAAATCTGGATGGAGGCTCCATTGCCCTGCAAACAACCCAGGGCCACTGCACTAACGTTGGCCCAGTTACAAAAGTCCACTGGAGAAGGTCAAAAAGGCGGTCTCCGCCGCAGGAGATCTGTGAGCATGTCGTAAGGCTGTCCTATCCTGTACAAAACAAATGGACGGTTTGAGCTGACAGGATGCAAGTGTCTGATATTCCAGGCCATACGCAAGTGCATCGGTTAATCCTATCATTTTGTGGAAGCAAAGAAGGTTAGTGCATCTAAAAGCAATCTTTTTTCTGACTTCTAAGAAGTTAGGCGCCAGTATTTACTGTATAAGAGTTGTGGACGAGCACTTTCGCGGAGGACAAGCTAATGCATGTTTCGGATACAGCCATTCGACTGCACAGATCACTTGATTCAAAGTTCAGCATGAAGCTACAATTCGGAATCCGTTCAGTTGATTCCATCTGCTTTTCTTGTTTCATTTACTATATGATTACTCCACTACCATTTACAGTAACCCTGGTTCGAACTCCTGCCCATATATTTTCATTTTCCTTGGATTTTTCCGCCTGGATACCAGCTTGGTAAAGCGATAACTGTCGTACAGTTGCTCCTGAGACATTTATACTGATTGGTCTGATGGGGTAAGTGTGAGTATATTGCTTCCTGACCAGTGATTGTTAGAGTTTTCCTTGCTCACGCCTTCGAACCTCGACCAACACCAATCGCCGTGGATCAGCAGTAATGACCCTGGACGGTCTACCGAAAAGTGCTCTCAACCGGGCTATTTAGAGGATTGAACTAAGTAAGGTTGAAGCAAAGATAAGTTTAAATGTTACCCACGTGTCAGAAGCTGAAGTCCCTCGGGATAGAAACGGATAGAAAATAGGCTTGTCATCGAAGACGATCCCAGAAAAAAAAGCTATGACGAGCGTTACTGCATTTGGAAGTACGGCCCCTGGGATCCAACTACATCTGGAAACATTCCTGAAGGAATAACAGCGTACCCCAATTAGTAAATCCAGTATGATAGAAAACATGGCCTGACAAACTTCAAGACGAGGTTGTGGGCTACACGCCTGAATGTTGTTGTGCGGGTTCTGGTGAAAGTTGTCTCAACCTGTGGTAACCATATGAGGTTACTTGAGATGGTAAGTCCCAAATACTTTGTCCTGAAGGAGGTTGGACTGCAAGATAACTACTAACGAGGAGAAAAGTTTTCCGAGGATGTTTTTGTGCGGCCTTCTTTGAATAACGGAGAACTCCACGTCGCCATTTCAGCATCACGACTGGGTGCGAAAATCCTCTGAGCATGTCAGGTGCGGCCAACAGATTCGCATAAGCTCCCGGTAGGCACATTCAAGAATCATTTCTTCAACACATTTGAGCTGGACGAAAAAATCAGGAGTTGACTTGCTATCAGTATGCACTGAAATGGCGAAAGGGGGCGAAACACCCCTTGGAGAACGCCCATGTAACGAAAGAGATGTGGAGTCTTGGTCACTAAGGCTTGGAGTGGAATTCCGAAACATTCTTGAAGAAGCCGGACAAGATCTACCTTACCATAGTCGTCTGAGAGAAGCCGAACTAACCCCCCTGTCTAGGTGATGCCGAGCGAAAGTCCAGTGAAGAAGCGATGCGAAGAACTATGTAAGTGATGACATCTAACGACGAACATGGTCATCGGCAGAAAAATTGACAAAAGTGAAGTCATCAGGCAACTCGTTGGCAGTTCTTCCACTCAAAACCATTGTACGATGCAGTTTTCTATGTAGATACGTACAGGCGGGGTTCAGTGTTTCGATGAAACTCCTTAGGTACTGGCGTAATTCTTAACAGCATCCAGTGGTCAGCAGTTTGTCCAGCAGCGGGCCACTGATTCACCGAGCACATCGGGGCACATTGTGAGCAATAGGGGTGTGACAAGAGACCAAGATTGCTCAGTTTTCATTCTATGACCTCATGATTCTACATGAAGTCTAGCGACAAACGATAAATGACACTAAGTAATTGTCTTCTTAGAAGTTTTCAGTTAACATAGTATCCTCAATTTTGTGCGTGTTTTTGTGAACCGCCAATCATACACAATACTGAAAACTAAAGCAGCCCATCTATTAGCGGGCAGTAATTTGGGACAGTAATATTCCTGATAGCAAAACAAATCCTCGGTAAGATACCGCACCCATTGACCGAAAATCTTGTTTAATAATAAACTTTCATAAAAAACAGATCTAGAAAATGTTGGAATTTTCAGACGGGTACTACGGTTCGTGGCATAGAGGACGATGGCCGAGGTGATGGAAAACGCCAGGCATCCTAGTGTAAACGGAATAGAGGGCATAGAACTGGCAAATCCGCAGACACCAACAAAATTTACCAGGGGAACCCAAGGTAAGTCATCAGTGTAGGCAAGAAGATCAGGAACCCAAACCCGATTGAAAATGATTTGAAATTCCCACAACTCATCAGCAGTGGGATGTAGGCAAGACAAGACCTTTTTACTGATATTCAACACTGATCTGGTAAGCTAATCGTAAGTGGTCTTGCTGACTGGTTCTTTGCCTGGCCAAATAGGTAACTTACTCACTTGGCCTCATGAAGCTTTTTCTGGGAAAAGCGAAAAAGACACAATAAAGACACTGCCGGTTGTTTATCAAGCTCCTCTGAAACGAAGACTTCTCAATCGGTTCCATACTTTTCCAACTGATTGCGAATTTCATTTCATTTTAAACGTCGCTTTTACCAACAAGTCTTTTGGATTCATTGCAAATGGGGTTTCGGATCCAAGGCTTACAGGACCATAGTTTCACTGAATGGTACAACATATTGCGTTTTGGCTCAATCTTGATTGGATCGAAGGTAGGTGACGAGGTCGTACTCCTGTGGCTTTCGCCCAAAGCGTGGAAAAGTTCCATAAACTTATATTTCCCACAGTTTTTTTTGGCCTACTGCCACATAACACAACAAAGTTCGGAATCTGTGACCCGTAATTATGCCCCAATGGATGTTTAGGGCATTTCAGACTCATTTCAGCATCTGATGTCGTCAAACTGTGGTTGTGGAGTGCAGGCTGTATTGTTGTACGGCTGCGGGATCTGGAACATCTCCAGGTTTTTAATACTGAAGCCTCTGAACTATAACTGGAATCGGCCAGAACCAGCGAATTCGCATTTAGATGGTAAGGAGACGGGCGAGGCACAGGGTATTTCACTCAAAGAATGCATCCAGTATTGCAAGCTAAGCCGACTAGATCATGTATTACGTATGCCGAGTTGCCGCCTACTGACACGAGTCCTATTTTCCGTGCCTAATTCGGATTGGTGGAAACCTATGGGTGGACAGAATTTGACATGGCAGAAAGGAATGAAGGATGTCATGAAAAGTTACAGTGCTGTTCCCCTTCGAGGATGGGGTCCACGTGACGCTCCCTGTGCTAGGCTGGAGACACTAAACAATATGGCGGCTAACCGATCTCAGTCCCGTTCATGCTTGTCTGACTGAGTGTTGGGGACGCAGACTCCTCGGATCAGGCCCCCTCTCTGATCAATTTGTTTTTTTCTTCTTTTCATTATGAGGCTTTATTCAAATAAACTGACTTGGTTGCAGGCCAGGGGAATTCTAGTGTTCACGTATAGTGTTTCTATCATTGATGATGATGATGATGAAGAGAAGGACGATGATGAACATTGTACTTAAATAGAGGAACAAATTTTTTCGTTCTCTCATGAAGAACCAATTTAGGGGCACAACTCATGGTGGATTGCGTTCGTTGGTACGGTGGGCTTTGTGATGAAGTTATGTCAGTTGTTAGGTGCACCGGTAATTTTCTGGTCTTGTACACGCATAATGTACATGTAGGCCTGCTTAAGAACTGCTTTTCTAGATCATTTTTGAAGGCGGTCTAGGAGCCGTTTGTAAGGACAGCGAAGAATCAGATTGGACTGGTTTCTTTTCAGGCAAACTTCAATGTGAAGCACTAGTCCTGAAGACGGTAATCAAGAAACAGGGTTCACAACACAACAAATCCCAGTCGGGATCTTGTTCCGTTGACTTTGATGAGTGCGACATTTATTTATCGTTTACACCAGAGATGTTGACGTATATCCTTTCATGATTACCAGTGACCTTTTTAAAAAAATCATGCTGCAGTCATAAAGCACCTCTTTGCCTCGATAATAGTAACGCTTACGTTTCCTCTGCTGTGCTAAGGTTAGTTACATCAAACTCTGTAGTAGTCGCAGAAGTTCGTATCCTCTGAAGAATCCCATTGTTGTATTGACGGTTTTTGAATGCTTGCAGCACACATCCGGCTCAGCTAAAACAGCGTGAGCTTCAGTTTCTGTGGTTGTGATACACATACAGGTGAGAATAATCAGAGCTCCTGATGCCAATGTCTTGGTAACCAGTACAAACCAAGGGTGTGCCCACACAAATCTGACCCGCACACAACAACGTGGATCATCATCGTCCAGTGATTTTACACCCTTCTGCTCAGCTGATTTGGGGTCAGCCATTAAAGTCAACTGACAGGCCCAGGGGCAAGGGGAGGAGTCTGCCCCATTCGGTTGCTCGGTCACTGAACTTGTTGCTGCCAGATCCCGTCTAATTACAGGTTGTCCTCACAACACGCGACAGACGTAATACGGCAATCACTATGGCGTAGGGTTAAATTTTGTTAACTGATTTTCCCCCTGATAATGGGAGTTAGTAAGTGAACTCGGGAAAATCAGGCTTTATTAGAGACAAATTGTTGTGAGCCAGAGTGAAAAGTCAACAGATACAAAACAACCACCCAATGGTCAGCGATGCCACGCTGACATTTCAAACTGAACCTTCATTTTGACTGGCTCCTCGAATGACATCTTCTCACTTGCATGATGTGAATTATTCTCCCTTCTAAGATACTACTTACAAAGTCTCCTCATGCGAACAACAAAATATAAGTAGCTCAGGAAGAATAATTTGCAAGTCGCTGCACCTTCAATCTGAAATGTCGTCACCACAGGAGCCACATGAGCCCCTGATGGGGATCCCGTGATTGTAGAATGGGTGAGGCTTTATTCCGTCTAAGTACCGATCGGCCGCACTTGGCCGTAGAAGTAATCGGGAGGGCATTCGAATCCACCTGAGTATTCCTGAGGTATGCATTGCTGTTGATTCCCAATAAGGATGAAATAACTCTACAGAGCCTTTCCGGAAAGATGGTTTCTTTTTATAGACCAAAGTTCTGTTGAAATTTCAAAACCTTATACTAACAACAAGCGCTGGTCACAAACTTTTGGGACAGGCGATGTTCCCCATAAAATGTTTTTTGTTCAACTAAACCGCGACAACGGAAGCCTCTAGGTTTTAATGGCTAGCGCCTGCTTCAAACTGCATAAAAGAACATTCACAATCCGCATTAACGTTGTATGACTCTGAAAAACAGGTATAGATATTAAGGCATGTTTACCCAGCGCAACACCCAAAAGTGGTAGCTTTTTAAAACTGGAGGTCCCGAATTTAGACCGAACAAGAGTGACCGCAACTGGTCACAATTTCACTTACTGGATTTTTAGTCCAGGTTCAAGGCCTGAAGGTGTCATGAAAGGCGTCTGTTGGCTGTTACACATGACAAAAATCCTGATAGTGTCGAATTTCCATCGATTTTCTCTCCCATGAGAACCACCCCATAAATCAATGACAGGTCAAATTTCGCTCCTAACTGCGATTCCTGACTACCGTCAACGAAGATTACTAGTTAGCCGTAAAATATCGCCAACTGTGGTCATAACAATTTTGGAAAGCTCAAAATTTTCCGTCCACGATTACACAAAATCGGTATGTTCTGCGCGGTATCACGAAGCTAAGTGTTAGATCATGTTGCGGACAAAAGCGATCACAATCGAACACGTTGGTACAAATTTTTTCTGCTACATTTCCATTTAAGAAGCATGGGGGAGGGGAAATTATGAGCGGACCACCGTGTACTGGGAGCAGGAGCTTATCAAAATCATTGATGTTGATAATGACAGTTACCCATTGATGGTGACCGCTTGAATACCGTAGCACCATTGGCCGCATGACCGGCACATTCTTGTTAGTATCATTGTATAGCCATTGGTATGAATCGTCCAGAAGTCTCCATCCAGACACAGACTTAACCGGAATTACTGGTCAAGGTATTTGCAGTCTTTTGCTAAGGCATGCAGAATCACCTTTTGGTTGTTTCCAACCAAGTGCTCACCGTAGGAGACGACCCCTGGCATCTGAAGGTCATCATCTGAAAAGCATAACCTACGGAATTCAGTTAGCTCAGCTTTTGAGTGAGAACGTTTTTATGAAAACTACCCACGTATCCTTCGGATACAGCGGTGGTCATACATTGAGTCACATTATATCTTCTGCACTGCATCATAAAGCAACATGAGTCAAATATAGTAGAAAATTTTCCCCTGTATAAACAAGCCGATGTTACACTGCAGCCATAAGCGTCAGAATTCAGCAAAACCTGCCCTGTCCTCCGCCATGCAACGCCATCACTCCGCAACCTCTCGGATAGTGGTTTGAACACTTAACCGTTCGGCTACCAGTGGCTGTTAAGCAGTGTGATTAACTCGTACTCAGACAGGATACAGCGCTGCTCATCCTTTAATCACGGAAACCATATCACGTGACGGCTAGCTCCTCGACCTCTCAGATGGAAGTTTCAACTGTCGTGTGTCCCGGCATAGCTTTGCACAGTGTACCACCATGGCCTTTTGGACTCTGACCTGTCCATACGATCACATGTTCTCATGAATTTCAAAATCGGAAAAACGAATTACTTGCTGTTTGGCACCAGTAGCCCAGTACAAAGTCAACGACCTACAGTTGTAGTCCGTACCGCTTCGACCAGTCATTCCCGAACATTGTACCGGAATTCTCCATACTCACGAATATGCAAACGGTTCATTCTGGAGGGGCGTGCTATTGAAATGATCGTAGCAACATGTAACAACGAACCAATGAGGCATACACATCAGGAAACATGAAGGCCAGTCGTAGGTGACAACCGAGATATACATAGGCTAGATTCAGTTCAGGACGGAAGCTAGTATACGCCATTTCGGTGCCAACACCACTGGTGAGACACAACTGCGTGAGGACCGTAGCTTTCAATATTCTGGTAGCGCATACAATGCACAGCTACGCACTGAGACAACAGCTTTGATGGGTTGTCGCGTGGTTATGTCACGTCATACGGAGGTAGGCATGTCCCGGAAGACAGCAGCCGTCAACGCGAATAAAGCTGCTGGTTAAGCCTACCATCCTTGATGACCAGGCCACAGCCTGATCGCATTCCCCTCTGCGATTCCAAATATTATCCCTCTCATATCAAAAGTAGAAAAGACGAAATTCCAAATTCAAAGTTTAAAAAAGGTTTGATGATGATAGAAATAGAAGAAACTGTGTCAGTGGGAAGAGGGACATTTTAAAGAAAGTAGAGAGCGGTCAAAACCTTTACAGCGTGAAACAATCGAGACTCTAAAGTAACCCCGATGACGGGTATCTCTTTAATAGTAGGTCAATGTGATGTGAAGCGATAAAGGCACAGCGACTGGAAGACATTGTAGGGTGTCGTACGTAGACGATGTGCGTATAAAACAACACCAAGAACTGTTTGAAAGAGAGAAACAACCATGTACAACTACCACTCTACTTCACAAAGTTTCCCCCTCAGTTTAAAAGATAGAAAAACCTGATTTACGTTAAAATTGGTGCACAGGGGAGTGAGTCGTGTATGCAGTTTTGGGGACGTAGATGCGACGCGAAACCGTAGCCATCTCTCATCAACCTCGAAACATGGAGCAAAGTGAACTTCAGAGCCAGAGCATCACAGAATGAACACTAATCACGGAGCGTGTGTGGGGAGCAGGAGAGGAAAGTTGAGATCAAGCGAGTGAAAACAACATACAGGAACAGATCATGGACATCCAAAGAAAAAACCGCTTGAAGAGGAGTGCACCGATTGATGAGTTTGTTAAATCTGGTGTCGAATATAGATTCATACATGATAGAAAAAATAGAAGAAACACTCGTAATAGGGCTCGATTGACAAAACACGGAGGAAGTAAAGTATACAAAACGGTTTCTTGTAGACCAGCCTCATATCTCCAGAGAACTCGGTGAAAATTGAAAGTAATGATGAAGTCAATTATGTGGAATAAAAAGCTTGAAAGCGAGGAAAAAGCGATCAAAAAGGCTTTATCTCCCTGGGCTTGTTTGTGTGCTGTAAGTTCGAGCTCGAAACAACAGCGGTTGATACGGAGCCATTTGAAAAGGCTCCCGAACCCGCTGCGAAAACAGAGATCTCATCATGTCTTTGTTTCGTGGGAAGTGGAACGGATCTGGAGCAGTATTCATCTGATAGATGGGTTGTACAGGCTGCACAAGTTTGAGGCCCCGTGTGGGTTACGCATGTCTCTGATGGGGTCGGAGAAACCAAAGGAACGTAGAGTACACGACGATGTCGATCTGGATGCGGAGGAGTGTGATTTGGACTTGCAACGAGTGTATCTGCGGCCGTTTTATGTGCCCGCTCACTATCCGGTGCAGCAGCGCTCTGTGGGAATCCGTTGTCCAGACCCATGGTGCTATTGCCACTCCTGTCTACAGTATCAACTTCCCCTTTACTATTGGTAAGCTTCAGTGACCTCTTTGCGCCATCTTCATCTTCTGAATAGTTCGGCCCATCCACTTCGCGTCGTCGACGATGTCTTACGGCCATAGTGATCGGTTCTCCCCCACGAAGCCGGCGCCGTCTCCACGCACAAATGGTGTGGATGGTTAGAAAAGTGCACACGCCTACCATCAGGATACCACAGAGGACAAACAAAATCAGCCTGGAAGGCTCTTTTGTTAACCACGAGGGGATGAGCTCCGGTGCCGGGGTGACTTCCTCAAACAGCAAACCCTCCCCAGCATTGATTTCGGCTCCACTCATGCAGGAAGCTTTCGAAAAATGAGAAAATGGGAAACCATTATGGTTAAACAATGCTGCAATTTAACCGAGATTTGGGATACATTGTTTATTGCGCGATAAATCGAGTGAATTCCAAGACAGAGTCAGATAACGCGTTTCGTTCAATATTTTCACACCGGTTCATACTACTTACTAGGGCCATAAGTAACGCCGGACTACAAGTGGATGAAGAATTTACTGATTGGTGATGGTTGTGATGCTCTGGGATTTCTGCAGCTTTATCAGACTGCTGCGAATCATCGTAAAATAAAAATCATGTATACAAAGCAAACGAGGACATTGTGGGTGGTCAAGCTAGATTGAAAAGAGCACCTTAAAGGGGCCACCGCAATTGTTTCTTACTGAAGACACCACTTCCTATAAGGAAGTGAATTTCGTAAATCCTCTGAAGATTCCTCTACAGATTTCGGACCTCCCTTTGAGTCGTTATTGAAGGGGATTTTAGTACGGTACCCTGACCAAGGGGCAAACACTGGAGAGGAGAGCACTCCAATTAGAGTCAAAACCTAGTGTGCGAGTCCCCCTGGATGGGAAATGCGTAGTCTCTCCTTTTCCTGTGGTAGTTGGAGTACGGTTGGTTAAACTGTGTAAATGGCTGGCTGGATAGCGGAACTTGGTAAAGCAGGTTTACGGTACGAAGTAACCACATGTATCATACCAAAATCTACGGAGAGGTCATTCTCGGAAATAACTACGCATGGTGGACAGTCATACCCAACTAGTAAGCTACACAACGAGTTGAGAATTACACCACTTATCAAAACGAATAGCCAGCCATTCGGTCACTACGATAAAGGTTTGACGATTTTGGGATCGCAGCACGTTTTTCTTAGGCATTCACCAGTGTCCTGAGTTAACTTGAATCAAGAGCTCACGCGAGTTTGAGAAAGTGTAATCCAGAATCACGAGAATATCGGAATTCACTCAGTCTGTTAAGTGCTCTTAAAAACGGAGACGTTCTTTCATTAAATTCCTTAAGTTGGACGATTTAAAATAAGGTCAAATGCATGCGGACGTTCCACGAATGCGCGGTGGGCGCTTCTGAACGAATCGTCGCACCTGAGAAACGGGTGTCGTTATCCTGATGATTCGAACGGCGACTCGATAACTGCCCTGGTTGTGCTGACCGATTGCCCATCTGTCAGGAATTCCTAACCAGATAGTGCCATTTTAAACATGTAGTTTGATTTTAGATTACTTGTTTTCAGCTGACGGTTTTTAGAGGAGTTATGCCCACGTCATGCTCTTTCGAACAATGCTACTCTTATCCTGGTGTAATGGTTCAGCCAGCAGCCCACTGCAGTACAGGGGGAACCGCTGAATCGGTCATCGATCAGCACAAATAAAACGGCTATCAAGTAATCGTTCGAGGCTCCGGGCACAACATACACATTTCGTTCGAGTAGAAAGACCACTTCTGCGTGGCTGCAGTTCCAACGGGGATAAAAAACAACAACAGAATACACAAAATGTGAAAAACTTACCTCTGTCTGCTACACAAAACATACAGTCTTTTGGAGAACGACTTAGCAGCGCAACCCGGTAGGGACAACAGGGAACGCATTGTCCCCAGGGAGAGTCTGTCAAATCCGCGTTGGATTTCGACTCTTCAATTCCAGCCACATACAAACAGCTTGGTGTGGGCGGAAGCGTTGAACAGCTTGTACAGTGGGTTGGTAAAGGACCAATGCAGGTCGCACAGCCAGCGGCGCATGGGAGGCAAGTCTGAGAAAGGGAGACAGATGTAACGAATATAGCAGATAGAACCATACTCGAGAAAACAATATACAGGACACTCCTGACTCATACGTGGTAGACATCCTTACACGTGACCTTGTGTGCACACTTGTAACTCGGTCGACAAACAATCAAGACAGTAATAATACGTCAGCAACGACGATGAATCAATTGTTTGTTGACGTGCGATTGTTTGCAAGCGCACATTAGTTCACAAACAGCACAGTTAGGATAAACGGATGACTTTAAATCTGCTTGGGTCTGAAATTGCTTCACTGAAGTGCTGTTTGTTTTGACGGGCAGTGTATATAAATTCAAGCAACGTAATGCATGCATACTTCGTTGTAACAACAGCAGGTTCAGAGGAGCGTGTAAAGAACCGTTCTAATGTCAGGAAACTCACCCGGTCAACGGCGTCGTAATATTCCGATTGTCGGCAAAGTACCCGGGGAAGGCAACGACCAGTACCCCAAGCCAAATAAAACGAGGGCCAGCATTCGAGACAGTGAGATTCAGCTAAAACCGCAGTTGAAAAGTATGCGACATAAGGGGAATGGCAGTGGAGATGTTGATATCAGCTAAATAGGCCCGGAGACTTAGCTGAACATGGTGCGTGCGAGTGCACCCGCGCCAACCACAAAACATTCGGCAGAATTTTGTTAAGACTGGGGTGAAACAATTCTGGTCTGGCACGATTACCGCAGTTGACTCAAACGAACCAGAAGAACAGTCCCTGATAAGCACTTTCCTTGTAGCCTGGGTCATGTGCTTCTGACGACTTGTATGACAGCTATATAGCAAGGGGATCTTTTTAGTTAGGAATCTTGTCTATGTGACAGTTAAGCGAAGAAGAGCTTTATGCAACCAAAGGTGAATTTCCAGCAAACGAAACGAGAGTGGAGCACATTGAAAATTGGAAAAGAGAGCAAACATGCGGAAATATGATGGTGTATGCAATCCTCAGTCCTCAGACTGTTCATCACGAAAGCAATGTTGATTGGTTATCAGTGATTATTCGGTTAGGTCTAGCTTCCTAGTGGCTTGAGAAGCTCTAAACCAAGGAAAATTTCGAAGAAAAAAGAGAAACCCAGATGTGGGTAACTAGATAAGGATACTTACCAGTGCACCTAGAACAAGAAGGTGGGCATGCCCGACAAATCGTTCCATCAGCTGATTGATCGGCGAAAGTGCCGTGCGGACAGACACTGGGGCATAGGTAGGATGAGGTCATCACAATCGGGGTAGTGGATTCTGTCTGTTGCGCTCGGCTCCGTAGACTGGCGATGTGGAACAGTAGCTTGGAGCGCACCTGTTCGACCAGTACATTCGGAAGGAGAACACGGTCATGTGGACAGGTCAGACAATCGAATGGGCTTCGGAAGCAGGTGGCACATGGAGGATGGCACGGTAACGAGACGCTGACAGAAAGCAAGATAGATAGAAACAGTAAACGTTGAGTAGCGTTTGTAAAGAAGCCCCAAATGCTGAGAGTATGATACTTCAGATGTATGAAAAATACAACGAAGTTCGGTTTATAAAACTATGCTCCAAAAGAGGGAGAGGCGAAAGTATGAACGTCTTAAACAACAGTAGTGGTTCGGGTTTGAACAACCAAAAAGGCGTTCGTCAACACTATTATTACACACAATAGCAAATGCTACGTTGCTATGGAGAGTTGAGCATATGTATGGTGGGTAATTTCGCCTGACTACATCGATGAAAATTTCCTGAGACCACAAGCCAGATATCTTCTACTTTCAAATTACGGTTAATGAAACATACGAAAAACATAACCGTCATAGACTTCAACCGATTCTTCCTGTTCAGGATACTGCGGCCTTTCTCTTCCTGTCACCCAACTGCGCTTTCTCAAATGGGGTCGTAGTGTGGTAATATGTCCAACAGATACTGTCAAGGAAAACATAGTATGGCCTTTGTTCGATTCATTCATTCATTCGGTCGTAGTTCGATTCATATTTTCTGGCACAATCTTAACGGATAAAGCGCAGTTTGTGAAGTCGGAAGGACCGACTGAATGATATGGGTACACTATAGTATGCTGCAGGACCTCATGGCAAGGCCTGTGAATGAGCCAAATGAGAGAAATGAATAAGAGAACACTTCAAATCCCTGTGAGAACATGCAAGACACTTTCATGTGAAAACCAATAATGAACAAACAAGGCGAATCGGAAATTCCTTAGAATCTTCAAGAAACCAACCAGAAGAGGTAGCTTCTGAGGAGTGGTACTTTCTGGAAGTAATCTACATAGAACAGGACAGCTATGTAGCCGCGGAACTCTTGTAAAAGGAATTTCAGCTTCAGTTCTGTAACGTTTTGCGTACGTACATGGCACTCAACTCGTGGCAGCTGATTTTTGATAAGCAGCGACAGGAGGTTTCGCCAAAAGATCTGATTGTTCCAATATGTTCTCGAAAATACGAGGAGGCCAAAACAGGATCATCATCAAAATGCTACGCAACTCTACCAGCTCAGTTTCTCCTCCATCCAGTAAAACAACCTCAAGATGTAAAAGACATGATTCCGATATATATGCCTTTACTTTGGCATGCGTTTGACTGACGACGACCTAAGAAGTATCCACAAATGCCGAATTATATGATGCATGCACATACAGCATTCTTCCTCAGGGGAAATCTCTTCGAAGGAAAGTTCGTAACGGGATTTTCTGTCAGCCATCATCTAGTGGGCGGTCTCTGACCTCCAAGGAGGACAACGGCGTGGAGGTCTCCCTTGGGATGATGATCGTAAATCGTTGAGTGGGTTTCAAACTAATTATCTGGGCAGCACTGACCTCATCATTGTTATAAACGTGATTGGTGGCCGGATCCAGTTTGGATAGATTCTTTGTGTCGTCAGCCTGGGAAATATATCACGATAACCGAACTGGGAAAGCATACTTGGTGTTATATGTCTGATGCAAACTAGGGAACAAAAAAATTGAAAAATGATACCAATTGCAACGCGTACCTGGTTGAAATGCAAGTGCCGTTCTGCAACTTCAAGCCATCTGCACATCGTGTACAGTTTTCAAAAGCCGTACAGTCTTGGCAACCAGGGGGACAAGGCTCACAACGATGTGGGTGAGATAAACCGTCGTCTGGACTGGTAGACGCCAAAGTGAAAGGATCTGGTAGTGGAGGACCTGTAAACCATCCGGTCGGACATGCCTTTACGCAACTCGAGTTCAACATGTAGCTAGAAAGAAAGATGGAAAACTAGGTGAGCGTGGAAGAGATGCCTGTCACGGGAGTTTTCCGAAACCGATGGCATTGTTCTAAAGGACAATACGGATTGCAGGAAACGCGTTTAAATTAGTTGTATCTACATCACTCTCGTTTGAACAGTCCTCTCACTGTCCTGGGGTTAGGTCATCGCGAAAAGAGCTGAACCTTATTATGGTGTGACGGCTCACGTACCTCAGCAACGAACTAAGCCACGTTGGAGGATTTCAGCGCGGTAGCCAACCAGGGCGGTCCATAGACAGAGGTCTAACGAACAGTCTCTTGGATCTCCTGCACTTATAATCGCAAGCAAACATTACTTTCTTTTGGTTAAGACTCGAACTGTTCCTCCCTCCAGGACTGGGCACCCCCAATACCGCAATGCACATACAACTTTAAAGTACGCAAACAAAGGCTTATCTACATCAATACGCTACTTGTAATTTAACAGTAGTTGAACTGTGACGAGAAAGCTCAATGGGGTCGATTAATTCCCGTATTTTGACCAGTTGGTCAGAAACGCACTCCACAGGGCAGCAGACATGGGAAATGCACGAGCGTAAATGGGAGTGAACGGAAAGAAGAGCAACAACGTGTCCAATCACGGGACGTTGATAATCACACACAGTCGTCCCACCAGCCGAGAGGATTTACCTAGGCGATCGAGAAAGGGAAATGCGGGGCAAGTCTAGCCCGCATGTTCGCAGGGTAAGCGAGAACAGCCACTACACTTCGTTGCACGCAGTATGCTACTAGGCTTCGCTCAAAACAAAAGTAACCGAAGGCAAGTAGTGTTAGTGTCAGACAATCGGTGCATCGGTGAAGCATTACCCATGTCTGATTGGAACATCAGTAAGCAATGCCGACGAACGTCGAATGGATTTTTTGGAAAAGGGCGAGCTGATTACAATTGCTTAGTTACGTAGTCCGAAGCTCACAGAGCCATCTACCCCCTCTTTCCGCCCAACGAGATTGGAACAGTGCACAGAAGGGTTGGTTAGAAAACCACAAAAGTCATCAAAAGCAGATTCAATCGCGCCGGTACCTGGACGGATGGGTACTCCGAAATGGGCCAGGTCAGCGATTGGATTTGCTGATGAATATGACCCAGCCTGACGGTATTTCCGAATCGTGAGAGCTGCCCTCCTTTTCACCGACAGGTCATGATTGGATATACACTTCAGTGCTTTGAAACGTCTCCTCCAGGTCGCAATTTTCCCATCTCAAATCATCATTCATATGTGAACAAAACTATGGAACCACTATACGACTTGGACATCGCATACAACTGATAACGATGAAACATCGTCAGTCTACAACGTAGACAGTGGCAGGCGTTCTTCGTATATCAGTCCTACCGAAGCCAGGAACCAAGTTAACCAAATACACTATGGGGATCAATGAATGAAAGCCACCACTCGGAGATTCGGATTCGTAAAAAACGCCGAATATTGACCATTTACTGGTACTCGACGTCTTCAGCAACTACAGCATCCTTGCGGAGAAACCTCCCGATGAAAAAACTTCCCACATTGACGCTTCATTACCTGGTTGTATTGAAAGGACGCTGTGCGAAAATGTACCAGGAGTTCGGATAGACTCAAGGAGATAGTAGGATCCAATTGGTCAGCACTTACGGGAAGTCGCTCTTGCAACGTGAACAACCACCGTCGGGGAGGCAACCAGTTGGATCACAGCCTTGGTCACAGTCTACACAGTGTGAGTCTTTCAGGTATTGTCCTATAAAGAATGGAGAAGAGAGAATATGAACGAGGATTGCCACGGAGACAACAGAAAACGCTGGAATTCGAAACGGGTCAGTCAGGGAGAAGGGTATTGTACGCAGAAGAATATGCATGGTTTATCAGAGAGAATACAACGAGAAATAAGATTACTAAAAGTTACAAAAAAAGAGAGGGAACGGAACCAAGAACCGGGGTGACAGAATCTCTTCAGGCTTACAACAAGCTGAGAATCAGGCCGTCAGTGGCTTGAGAATCTGCCTATTGCGACCCTGGTCGGTGATCACGTGGCTGATTATACTTGAGGGGCGTAAATACCAGACAGCTGAGTGGAAGATGAGTAGATGAACAACTGCACACCATATCATTTAGCAGGTGTTCAACATGACGTTGTAAATGGCACAGAAAATGTTGGCATTGAAACACTCGCGAGGTTTAACGCATGTGGCGACCACGCGAAGGTAAACCAGCCTCCTAAGCAGTGGTCTTCAGCACATGTTCAAACGTTCTTAGGAGAATATCTCCCGTATTCTTCGACAGTCAGTGGTGTTTCTCTCGCTTGCATCATCATCGACAGCATGACATCAGTGTTCAACACCGATGCTTCACTGCCGTACCGATTCATGGTTGTACTTGGGCTGGGATACCGTCAGGGCGCCACACCTAGACAGGAGGACGATTAGGGTCCTCAACCAAAGCCTTTGGCTCAAAAGCCTAACCGCAAGGCAGCGGTGTTTGACAGGAAATGCAAATGCTTTACCATTTCTACGGAACAAGTCGCCATATGTTCCAACCCCAAACCTGGAGGACCAGGAGGCTGTGTTCGTCAGACCTCTAACCATTGACCAACCTGGTTTGAGAGACTCTGTGAGTGTCGCGGGGACACCCCCCAGTATAGCTCAATGGGTTGCTGAGGTGCGCAAACCGTCACACCACGGTAAGGTCCAGTCTCTTCGTGACGGACTCGCTTGCATGCATTGGTGGGAACTCCAGACGTCGGGCTGTACAGAACTTCTGACAGTTCCGAAGCGACTAGACATCCTGGCTGGTATGGGTTGCTCACAGGCGAACTAAAAAGCAGAGGCACTGTGAGTTCAGTTGTCATACAATAGTAAAGTGATGCAGCTAGAAGTCTTGAGCCTGTCAAACGAAACTCAGAGCCACGACGATATCTGAACTCGATTGTCTCGATAACACGTCACTTGTGTCAAATGAGATATTGGTTATGGAAATCAGAGCTTTTTTGAGACCGACAAAAATAAAAAAACAAGAAGATGGGATAAAAATGGATAGGCCTCCACCACTCACGAAGATTTCCAGAAATGGCATACATCATGGAGCTCAAAGCAGTTAGAGTCAGGCTGAGAGGACTCACCAGGACTACACCGTCCATCCACCGAATTCCCATCCACGCAGCGCCCGAGGGTCAGACGAAATCCAGAGTTGCACTTGCTGCATTCTCCGGTGCCGGGACCACTACACTCCATACAGTTGGCAGAGCAACTAGAGCGTGAGAAATGGAGAAGGTAACGACGTGTGGGAAGGACATATCGGTGCACCAAGATAGTCACGCGGTTATGACAAGATTCTGCTGAAATACAGCAAAGTCCGGTGTTTTATCATCCACTCTTGACGTGTTTGTTTCAAATGCAATAAAATATATTTTCTCAATATGAGAGTACTTTGCCAAAAACCCAATCAAATGGAGCCACTACTGCCCCCAAAACAGCTCAGTTTGTGTGGAAAACGACTTTGCTGTGACAATCCGTAAGGATATCCAAGTTCTTCCGGAACACCGCTGAAGAGTGACAAGAGTAGTCCGTCCAGTCTCAGGTGGTTGAATCCGAACGTGCACTTAAAATGAAGTCGATCCCGACCAAGTTCATAGAATCTCCAACCAACTGGTTGTAGCAAGAAGGTAACGCACTCAACTCTTGTCTGGCTATTTACACAGGCTTCGCAGAATTCATGATGTGTCGATGATTTCCAATAAGCAGGAAACAGAGTGACGGACGGTTTTTTTTCCTATTACACACTGACTTCGCCTTCCGCAACTAACTCTTACAGTGGAATTCTACATTCTCCTAACTACTAATAAACTGTAGGTAGTCACTGGGGGAATGGACCCAAGAAACGCACACTTTAGGAGATAGTCTAGTGATTAGGGGAGGAAGGAAGAGCACGCATTCCAGAATCTAGCATTCAGTGCGTCAGCAAGAAGAACGGCGGAAACAATGCAAATATTGAGCTACTTAGTTAGTTACCAGTACCAAAGGTTGGCAGGCAACGATAAGGTTGGTTGGGCGGTTCTGAAGTAGACCTTAGGATTTTGAGTAAAACTGAATAAATCATTGCATTTGTACTTTTGTAGGGCACAAATGAAGCAGCAAGGCGACCATTGCGTACGAAGTGGGATCTTCTCCAGAGGCAATGGACAATTGAGTTTTGAACATGCGAAAGACAAGTGAGCGAGAGTACACTCCTGGAAAACAGCTCATCTAGCGTCGGGAGAAAGTTCTGAGTAGACACCTAGGCATTGGTGAGCGTTATGAATCCCCGGGTTGATAACGAATTATGAACTATAAATCGTCCTGCGCCCCTGTTCGTTAGGTTTCAGCTTCACAGACGGAACGGAAAAACAACTGTTTCTAAACTGACGCTGTAGGTTGTCAAAGCTTTGGTTCCGGTTTCCGAGTGGGGGAGACCTAAAATGTCACAATATCATAAATCCGGGAACACAAAACATCTGACGTATCGTGGGAAATGATGAATTGCTTGTTTCGAGCTTTCGAAATTTTGGAAATTTCATGCTAAAATCCACTTTTCGCGTGCGGTGCTTCCCGCTAACTTTGTATGAAAGGTCGGAGAAATCGCAGGAGAAAATAAGCACAACCTAAGAACAATTTTTGCTATCAAGAAGGAATGAACCGTGCTTCAAATGGTCGTTTATAGTAGAAACTGAGAATCCATGGGATAGGCAGCTATGAACATGGTAAATTGTATTTGTGAATGCCTAACGAGAACACATGTTGGTAACACCGGACTCGAAGACCTCAGCGTAGTTGCCGGCCTAATTTACAATAGTTCACCGGTTTGAAGCAAATCATGATCCAGCATGTTTACCTTAGGGACTGTACAAAGGCTTGTTACCGATTCCTAAATTATGTTCACTCATGGGATTAATTCGGCATTGTGAATAATGCGCCAAGCATTACCGATGAGGGTATGGTAATCACCCATTTGGAGACAGAAGGCAGACTCGGAGATGTTGGCAAATCGGTACCGAATCTTCACAATTCTGGACACCTTTTGCTACTTTTTGGAAAATGCACCGATATGTTAGGAAATCCATGGTTTTTCCAATCCACTGTGGAGGAGGGAAAAATAGGCGGCTTGGACTATTCTCACACCTATCTGTTTCTGGAATCCCCACACAAACGGTTACATACCGATTACAAATAGATGAGGATTTGTTCGCGTAATAACCAGCAGGACACTCTGTACGACAGGTGCCGACGAGCGAGGGCAGCTTCTTGTTCGCTTCATCAGAGTCCACCTCTGAGACGATCATCATTGTCACATCGGACTCCTCATCTGGTGTGATTAGCGGTAACAGGTACCGACCGTTTGAACAGGACATACAATCGTATTCGGTGTGCGGACGAACACAGGTTCCACACAATGTCCAACACGGTTGACAGACAACGTTGGCAACAAAACTGTTGCTGCTGCGTATCCGGCCCGGCCTGACACGGTTGCGGTGTGTCTTCTCGGCATTGTAATCCGCATGGTTAACGCTGATCCGCAAGGCACCGTAAGGAGTTGTCCCACGAGGACATTCAGGCACACATTGTCTGAAATATGAGCAAACAGAGTTCGATGGGGGGATCGATGCTACATGGTGAAACTAGCAGGTCAGTATTGGACTGTGAATACTAAGATGACCAAAGTAAGCGAACATCAAGAAGAAAGCATTCTCAGTTCAGAATACCTATCTCTTAAGAACTGTTCAGAAACAGATGAAAAACCAAGTACGGGACAGTGGGATATTTGTGGCTACAACTACACACTTCGCGTACTGTTCAGCGGAAACGTTAGTTGACAGAATAACACGCCCAAACAACTGGATTTAAGGAATCACTAATCTGTGCGTTGCGAAACTCTAGTTTTCCAGTTGCCAAGCCTTGTTAATAACGCCGCGAGGCGGAATAGGACCACTACCTTCTGACCACAGCCAATGTGGTTTCAACAGAGCCTAGCTGAATCACGAACACCACGCAAAAGTGTAAGCTGTGAAGTTTTGAGGTTGTGAGACCTCTGTGAACAGTTGTCCGAGGCGTCTTCAGGTTTTGGACTATCTCACAACACCGAAATGAGGTGACGGGTAGTCAAAGATCTACCAGATGCTAGTTTACTTGTGGATTACACCGAGTACCATAAATTGCAATGGCTCGGCCATGTAGTCGCTTTTATCCTGAATTCTGATATGTGATTTGGCAGAAAGCCATAACAAAGATGAGGAATATCTGGATGCTTTCGAAGTGGTCAACCTTTCAGAATAGGGTCCACATGACCATCAATGCACCTATTCCGTGACATGCAGGTTGTGGTATTCGGAAACTTCGCAGCTGTTTCACATAACCGCCACCATTTTAAATTGATTCTACCCTATGGAAAGTTTAAAGTTAAAACAGCGTAGTGGAATAAGATGTTATCTTAGGGTTACACGTCAGAAAGATGGTAGCATCCGGAAGTTCTGTTGTCATCCCTGTGGACAGTTTAGGCTGATCGGGATAACACAGTCCGTAAACATCATTTGTCAGTAGGTGGACCAAATCCTTGTCAAGGCATCAGTGTTTAACTTTCGGGCGATGAGCATTAATAAATGCGGGCCGCTTGCCGGTCCAGCATCAAGGCGAGCTCTGATTGGTCGAAAATGTGAACCCATGACTCACGACTCGGCATCCACTGGATGCCAATGTCGCGTCCAGAAGGCGCCTGAATTTCCAGAACGTTATCTCCTCATACACCTTAAATAAGACGCGCCGTACGTGTCTTTTGACCTGGTTTTGGGCGTTTACTGCACGTTGTGCACCTCTGGTGGTTCATTTGCCGAAAACACTGGCTTGGAAGGTTCAGACCGAGAACTGAGCTGAGGCATTACCGTTATTATAACAGGCGGCGCGAACTGCCGTTGTGCAATTCATTAAGAGCGGTAAATTGGCTGCGAGTGGAGAAAGTTCGTAATATACGAGCAGGCGGTCACACTAACAAGCATCCGACTGCTAAAGAAAATTAATGTAGTGAAACTATTCTACGGCGACTGCTTCTAGTAGGCTGTAACACACTTTTGCTGTGACCGGCACCGAATAACTTCCCGCATTTCCGGTACCAATACCACGTCACCAACAACAACAAAAAACACTACAACATTGATCCTCCAAATCTGCAATCTGAACGTGAATACGTTCCGCCATTCTTTCCACTTTTCCAAACAGTGCCGGTAGGCGGCATAGCATGGTCTAGATTCCGACGAATTTGCGTGAACACAACGTAAGAGGGTTTCGTTACATGATTTGAAAAATATGTTTTCAGCACATACCAGCTATTTCATGGACTGTGCTTTATGAGACGTTCGTCCTTGATTCGTTTTTGAAGCGGCGCAAACCAGTTCCGACAAGCTTCTGAATAGGTTGACGTCTTCCATGTTGCTGGATTCAGAGTCTTTTAAAGTCTGAAATATTACTCTTCTATTTGTGCCCGTCTGCTATGAGCTCGGTTGAAACCAATGAGGCATTCAAGCGGGACATTCCGCCCAATTTCCTGATTATCTCATGTATTAAAACGAAGCATTCACTGCTCAGGGGATTTATCAGACAGATTGCAGTTGTGGCTATAGTTACCTGAATGACAAATATCTCCTCGCCTCCCTTCGGTTTTTCCTACGAATGACGGACAAGGGCACCGACTCAGCTTCTTTCCACTGTTCTGCTGTGCTGTGATGCTTCAGTTGCTTCACTAACTCAGGGAAACCGTGACCTACAAACAACGTGTACACATATCTGTTCTTCCTATGACATCAGACAAGTAGCTTAGAAAGCCACCCCACCGACTGTTAGGTTGATATGGGTTAGGCGCATGTTCTTTAAGGCATGATCGGCAGATCGAAGCCATAAAGGAGGCGATTTGGTATTGTCAGATGAAATTCAACAACATGAGCAATAAAGCGAGAGTTATTGCTGCGACACAATCACAGTCGCGATAACGTGGACCAACTATTGTGTTTTGCGTGACGTTACGATGCAGGTAGTTCGTCTGCAACACCTTTACGACACCTAGCTGCCACGCTACTCGTAGGAAGCATGAGAGCTAAGATGTCACCAGGTTGTCCAAACTTAGACAGGAGCAGTCGCAATGCCGGGGTTGGGTTCGAACCGAGGGCCTACCGGTCAGTAAGTTCGCGCCTTAACCACTGAGCTAGAGTATAGAGGACTTATAACAAATGGAACGCATTTCGTGCAGTAGGCAACACACGCACGACGGATTGCACCCACCTACTTCCCGATTGGAAACAGATCAGCGTAAATATTCCCGATTGTGTCCAGTCAAACTGTTAGTTGGAACACACGACATTTTTCTGTTAACCGTATTGGAAAGATGTTCTATTTCCAGTAGCTTACTACAGGCGATTATTCGTTAGGTTTGTTCCGTCGTGCTTACCAGTGTCTACCGTAACTTTCCGGAAAAATGATGCTGAAACTTCTTAAGGAAGAACGATTGTGACCGTTGTGGACGTTATTCTTCGGGGTAGGGGAACATCAGCAAGCCACAAAGTGGAAACCCATCTACTCACCTGCTCTGTGTAGCATAGTGTCGGCACCCACCAAGACACTGATCAGCGCCTGGACCAGTACAGCCGCCGGGAGCACATTCCAGATGACACTGAAAGAGAAGAGTGCATATAACATCCGTTTGCTTCGCACACACTTGTCCTATCCACAAACAATTGTCGACGCACCAAGGAATACCACTGAAACAAAATCAACACACTACCAAAGCTACATTGAAGATTCGGTGTTGAAGTAGCGCATAGACCTAGTATGTACACCCAGAAAAAGTAGTAGTACCTGCCACAACTATCCTCAGTTCGTGTGGCCGAAACCAGTGACTTTTCAGTTCCCTGTCCACTCTCAAAATCTGTTTTTTTTAACGTTTCGGTAAGTGTGTGCGAATGACACATTATGTGGTTGAAAAGTGAGGTTGTATCAGAATGTTCAAAAATATTCACACCAAGATATGTTGAGAGAACTGCGATTTTCGCAATCTTTCGAGTCTCAGTCAATAGAATGATCAGTGAACTTAACTTAACCACAGACTGAGGCCACAGGGTAATATTCAAAAGAGATTTCATTCTGTCCTTGAAGCCAGTCTATACGGAAAAGCCGAGAAGCACTGTACAGCTGTTTCATTCTTATTGGGAATCATCAGCAGTGTGCATCTCACAAAACTCAGAGGCTTTTGAACTCGCAACCTTCCGGCCAGTGGTTGAAGACTTAACCGTTTGGTCGTGAGTGGATGACAAGCCGTGTGATTAGCTCTCACTCCGACAGAACATAGCGCGCAATTCATCCTTCAGTCATGGAAATCACGTCAGGTGGTCACGTATTGACTGGCTCCTCGAGTGACGGCTTCTCAGAAGGAAGTTTCACACATCCAGTGAAATTATCCTTCCTCTGAGCTGCTTAGTGGTCCATGGTAATGTGAGGAAATCGCCCAGCTGGAGCATCCTTTCGTTACCTAGCTGCCATGCCACCCGGGGGAAGCACGAGGGCTGGGATACTGCCAGGTTGCCCAAGCCCAGACAGGGGAAGCCGAGAGGCGGAGGTCGGGTTCGAACCACGGACCTTCCGGTCAGTAAATTCGCACTATAACCACTGAGCCATCTTGCCCCTGGTAATGTGAAGAGATTGCGTAATATTTACTGAAGATAGGTAAGACCTTCGGAGAATCTTCGAGTAGATGAAATTCAGGTCTATACACTGCACAAATGGGCACCTTCAATACAAGTGTGAGTTTTTTGTGACGATATGATTGTGGAGGAGGGGGGGACTCTTATGGGATGGATGTTGTCTGACAAAACTGTCACTACGACATGCTCTTGTTACCAGGTACATTTTTCATGAAATCCGAAAACTATCGACGAGTGAAACTTCAAACCTAGAGAAACCTGGCCTATTCCTAGTGGGTCTGTGATTGAAACCCTCGTAAGACTTGACGATGTCTTTGAAATGCAACAAGATGATCACAAATCTCCATGTGGGTAACCCCAAACAGAGGATATTGATTGTCAGTGTGTCGAAATATTGGTATCTCGGATGCGTTTATTGAAGGTTGTTAAATATTGATCGCACATAACTTAAGATACGAATTCAGTTGGGTTAGACTTGGCTATTCATCATCCAAATTAGCATGGAAATTTTAAAGCCACAACACAGAGTAGTGGCATAAGGTGGTATAATCCAACGTTGCGGTTGTCGTGGCCAACATTTTTCAAGGATTTCTACAATCAACTGAATACGAGTCGGATGCAGCGTCATTTAGGTCCGCTATCATGTATTCTGATCGGTGTGTTTCTGAGATCAGTTGGAAAACCGATGCGATCAGTGTGTATGGGGGTGTGTGTTAGCACTGTGTGCGTGAGCACATGGTGTATCCTGGACTGCAAGCTATCTGTTAACACTAACCATGGATTCTTAGTGGGAATCCACAAAAAACCCACACATTCAGACAGCTACTCGCATTATGAGTCTTCGCATCCCCACTTCGTCAAATACGCAGTCGTCAGATCGCTGGTGAATCGCGTCAAGAGTTCATATGAGCTGGCGGACTGAAGCGACACAGTAGGGTATTACAGCAAAATAAATGCCCCGTAAGGCTCATTCCCCAACAGATGGAGAGAACGCTAATCGGAACGGTGAGGCAGGAGGACGAAGACCCGATGGTCACCGTGGGAATACCCTATAGAAGTGGCACCTCAGACGCAATTCGACAGAAACTTCGGGATTATGATAATAAAACATTGTTCCGAATCGAAAACACCTTATGACACCTTGTAAGGACTAAGGACCCTATCGAACCGAAACACCGTACAAACTGCGTCTACCAAATTCCATGTGCAGAATATCCGGTCACATACATAGGCCAGACAGCCAGGCAACTGCATGTGCGAATCACAAAGCGCAAACGACATGCGCGTTTTCCTCCAAGAAACTCAATAGGGTTTTACTAAAAAATTGAACGCGACTCAGCCATTGCATTCCACGCACTTGCGTCAAGCCATCAAATCAACTTCGATGGTACACGTGTACTCCAGCCAGGATTCAAGTCACACGTGGAACGGGCGTACGCTTAAGCTCAAAGGATCAACACAACCGAAACGCATAAACCGTAGTGACGGCGCCAGCTTGGACTTACTGCACAACTTAGTAGGCACAGTAGCCAGATGTCAAAATAACGAACGGAGGCACATCCTAATCAAAGTACACACACACAATCACGCGTACACGTCCACAGAGCTCACACAAACCAACACACGCTGGCCGCATCGGTCTGTCAACTGATATCAGAAACACACCAATCAGAATACCAGATAGCGAACCTAAATGACTCGCATTCAAATGGTTGTAGGTTGGCCACGGCAACAGAACCTTCGGATTATAACATCTTATTCCACTACGTTGTGTTTTGACTTGAAAATTTCCATACTATACATCACATGGCGCTCAATCTTTTTAACACTATCCGAACCGATTATGGCCCGGAACTCCTGATCCAAATTAGGCACTGGAATTTTTTGGCAGAGAGACCAGCGAACATTTGCTCCATCACATGAAGGATAATGTGACGGCTGTTTTGTATACATCCAGTCAACAAGAGCTTGGCAGATGACAGCATCGACATTGTGGATGGGAATCCATGAGAAAAGGAACCATGGCTGGGCTGCAGTATCTTGAATTTTATATGGCTCCTACACTGACAAGCAGACAGGACGATGATGGAACGCAATCACAAGAGACTGAACTGAATTCAGTTGAATCACTCGTTTATTATGGTCCGCTTCAAATGAATGTACTGCACCAGGCCACCTCATGTCTTACTTGGTACGGTATTCAAGAGATTGCAATAGGTTGTCTAGACACAAAGTTGGCAGAAACTCAGGGACTGCGCCTACCTCATGAACCCGAAGAAGGGCAAAACCGGTCATGGGCTGACGAAGAGTTTTCAGCAACCTTGTGAGTAGTGTGTTGCGTCTAGACAACAACGTATTGCGATATATCGAGCATCGTATCAAGTGAAAAATGAGGCGGCCTGGTGGAGCACATTCAGTTGAAGCGGATCGCCATTAACGAGAGATTCAGCTGGATTCAGTTGAGTCTACTTTCAAAACCAAATTCCTATACAAGGGATGACATTTATTTATCAGTCATGGGTACCAGAATGCTGGTTTCCGCACAAGTTCGCGACCGCAAAACGGAGATGAAAAAGCGCTACTGGACATGACACTGCTTTTGCTAACAAACACGAAGCCAGATCGACCGATTCGTGAGTGGCTATTAGGGTTAGGGATTCCCTTCGGTTGTAGACCACGTTTCCGACAATATGAATCTCGGCGGGCGCTGACCTTGGACAACAAAGAATCCGCCTCACTGAGAAGGAACATCACCTCCACTCACTCATTTTACAGTCGTTTACTGAAGAAAAAAAGTCAGTGCTACGAGTTCGGTCTGTGAGTTAGCCTTAGTACTGGCGTGGACATGCACACACACACACACACACACTGCTTGTCAGATGAGGCTTGACGCAAAGCAAAGCAAAGGACCCGGAAACCTGGATCCGTAGTTCCTTCATCGGCGAACACTGAACCCACTGAAAGACAAGAATATATTAAGAGCACGCTGAGCTTTCTTTTACACCTGGTTCGGGTAAGCAAAGTGCCATGTTGATCCAAAAAGTGCTCACGTTAGACCTTTTAGCAGCAGAAAACAAAAGATAGACCTCACTTCAAACGTGAATTAATCAACGAGTGCTTTTCGAAATCTGTTTGAAGTTGGCCCCCAGGTGTCCGACACGGAAGTTCTCATACATGTAGTGGCATAAACAACACTGCTGTGCTTGCAGGCCAATGTGTACAACACTTACTCTTCGTATGTATGCGGGGAATGATGTCGCCAAGCCTAAGGCAACTGAAGAGGGTCATGGAACCTGCGAACATGTGAATTTAAGTCATATGACAAGAAAATCGAACGTCACCTCTCTTTCGGCTGCGGTGAACTGACCGTATTCCGATTGTCACAATGCTTATTACTCCTGGCTTCAAACCTGATACTGTATTTTAACAATTGTAAATGTAAAAGGTTGTCATGTGTCGACCAGGTGAAAACTGCTTGTTGAAAGTACATCACTGGATAGTGCATAAACGTCTTTAGGTCGATCTCTGACAACATATGAGGTTACGTATTACGATCAATTGGAAAATGTTTACAACGGATTGACAGTTCATCGTTTCAGAGAAGTTTTTAAACAGTCAGCGGATTTATTGTTGGACAACCTGGGCATGACGACACTCTTGCGTTAAAAACAAAACGTTGCCCATGGATAAATCCACTGATTGTTTACCAAACCTCTCTGAAGGGGTACGTACTACTTATGAGTAGCACATATCTGGCAGGCCAGGATTCAGGAAAAGCAAGGGGAGTTTATAAATGTTACTGAAAACATGAATGTGCTTTAACAGTCGTCCATTTAAACACTGTAGTTGTAAGCTATGGGCAGGACGATCATGTTCTGGTTCAGGATGACGACGCACAGAATTTTGTAACAGACGAGACGGTGCACGATAATCCAGACCAGCGGGGCTATATAACCCCGTGGACTGAAAACAAACCGAATGACCGACAACGCACGGCTCCTCCAAGGTGAGAACTCACTGTGTATACCTCCTTCCAGAGTGAATCATCAACCACGTATTTGGCGAAAGGAGCGAACCATTCCTGTTTCACACGGAGTTGGTTTGTGTGTGTGCAAAGCGGGGAATGGAGCGAAGGCGGAGGAAAGAAGAACATCAGGTATGGAGGAAAATTCAAATTACACAGAGCATCAGCACCTAGGAAAGTCTAGAAACTACTTAAGAGAATGTTCCAGATAACGTGGCGCTTGTTTGTAAAGTTTAAGCGGCATGCTTGCAGTCCGTAATGTGGTTCGATGAGTCCAAAAAGTGGAATTCCGTCGGTGGTATGCTTTTGTAAGGTGGCACAAAACTCCATACATGCGTCAACAGCGTTTAATATGAATACAGACGTAATTCGGATAGCTCACAGTGAAAGATAAGGCGGATTACCTACGTCAGTGGTGTTCATGTTATCTACTATCCAGGTTGTTTGACTGCGTGTTGGTAGTGTAGTCCCCTAAGATGTTTGTTGTAGATCAGCCCCACGCCCCCTTTACTGTTCCATTTCTTATGCTTCTTTCCGTCATAAGACTTTATTCAAATAAATTAGTATGGTTGCTTGGCAATTTTTTTCCTCTATTGCTGTCGATAATGACGACGATGCTGATGATGATCTGAGGATTTAAAGCGATCTAGAACACCCTTAAACAATCGTTCAGCTGTAACACCATTTCGGTGCCTAGCTGCCAGGGCTGGGATACTGCCAGGTTGCCCAAGCCTAGACAGGGGGAGTCGAGATATAGAGGTCAGGTTCGAACCACGGACCTTCCGGTCAGTAAATTCGCGTTCTAACCACTGAGCTATCTCGCTCCTGCATAGCTAAATGAATGAGAAACCTTGATGGAGGATTAGATGAGGGGCAGTCAAACGACTTAGCTGAAACTCGTTCAGCATACAGAAGTCGTAACGACGAACGGTAGGATAACCGGAGCTAGTTACCCATTTTTATGATCTGTATGATGTACGTGAACCAAAGACCTTCAGCAAGGTAATTCGGCTCTTAGAACGTTAGGGAGTTTTACCTTTGGTGTCAAACTCCAGACCACTAAACAGAAGAACTCTAGAGATGGAGAGTACTGATAATCAAAAATTCAAGCGAAGATACGGAGTGTACTCACAGGAGGTGGAGGTCGCTCAGGATTTGGCGGACGCAGACGGATGGGATACTTATCAGTACCGTAGGCAATGATCCAAGCGCTACGCCAGTAACCATTAACTGAGTCCATATTCACCGATCCCATACCTAGCATTGGTTTGCTGGCCGCCAGATTGTCGACGCGTATGTACCAGGTGCCTTTGGCTGATTCACCCCATAGTTGAACGGTGGTCAGAGGCCAGGTAAGCAGCCCGATGTTACCAGAATGCTCATCGTGCCTACGAGGAGGAAGAAGAACCGTCTTGGTACCTGAACATAGGAGAGAGACTCAGTAGGTGAGAGGGGGGCAGATAAATCAATCATGAACTCGGTTAGTCACAACAAGTTATGTCCTGAAATACGACAAAAAGGTCCAACTTTTCAGACGACACAGTAGGTTCTGATTCAGAGCAGTGTTATACCATACTATACTACATCAGGAAACGCAGTAGTGAATGACCTCAAAGTCGAGTAGAAAGATGATAAATAGTGTTCATACGGAATTTTGTGGGGAAAAAAAACACAAGTAACCGCTGTTAGAAGTGGCAGAGTTGCTGAGAATTTTTCGTAGTTATGAATTCCGCAACAGTGAGCATAACATGCAGGAGTCTTTCAAAACAATTCAAAACTTATTTCATCTTTACTGGAATCATTAGACGTATGCTGCAAGATCAATCGGATGATGGCTTACTCAGCAGTTTTTTCAGTTTTCCACAACAGCAATCGCGAGTTGCGGATGGAAAACTGAGGATAGAGTTAAAGGAATGGAAATTCAGCCAAAGGTGAAGTAATCACACGAATTTCAAGAGCACTAGTTCTGCAGCGACGGGTAAGCATTTGTAGCGATACAGCTTGGTTCATTGTTGGCTGTTCACGCTGTCTGCGCCCACCGATCAGCTATAGTATCCACACTCGATATTTAGACGTGAGGTCACGTGATTTCTAATTGGTTAATGCGTTTATCGTTGAACACCTGATTACTCGTAAGGCCTGGTTAGTAGCATCGGAGCCCAGATGGTCAGTTTTCTCTTTTCCTCATGCAAGCGGGCCATAGCACGGTGCCATAAGAAGCGGACTCGGAGAAAAGCACCACGAGAGATTAGGGTGTCTCTCAACGACGTGGGGTGTGCAAAGTTTTTTCTTTCAATTTTTTTTTTCACTTTCAGGTTCCAAGAAATGTGTGATTTTTTGGGAAAATAGAACCCCATGGTGAATGCGCCATCTTGGTGGACCAGGTGTGCGCAATAGTAGATAGAAATTGCCCGGAAAACGTTGTGATGTAGTCCGTGTCATTTCCCACAGCACTCGGACAATTACCTCATGTCGGGTTTACCCACGAACAAAAAACGGTGTAATCTGAGATTTCGATTTACTCAGCCAAGCAAATTCGAGCCAACTGGGCATGGAAAACAGATGAATGGTGCTTTAGCCCACGTACACTTGATATGGCAGTTTGATCCCTTACATAAGACTGTGAGTAGCGACAGCGTGTCTGTGCGTGTTACTTGAGATACAGGTTATTCTGATGTCGGTTCCAGCAGAAGTTGTTACGGGAAAGGACATTACACAAGAAAACGGCCTATGACGGCCGCCAGAAGTGGGAGGTGGAAGAGGTCCGTGATTTAGGCCTTCTCCTGTCCGATGGATTTGTCCACGTGAACACAGACTATGATGCTAGAACTGAAGTTACAATAACATGCGACCGACATCACTGCTGCTAATATGGAGGTACTATGAGAACTAACAGATGAAGAACGAAACATTTGTTCTACTCTAGTAATTGTTTTTACCAGTTTCGTAGACAAAACATGTGTGTTGTTGTCACCAATCGATTGTGAACCGGGCATCTGGAGGAGATAAGTTACGTCAACTACGTACATAATCGGATGGATTTTTGGTAAACAGGAGCTCGAGATAGCTCAGTGGTTCAGGCGCGAACTTACAAACTAAAAGGTTTGTGGTTCGAACCTAACTTCAGCATCCCGACTGTTCCTATCTAGGCTTGGGAAGTCTATCCACCCTCGTGCTTCCTTCGGGTGGTATGGCAGCTAGGCCCCGAAAGGGTGCTAAAGCTGAACCATTATAAACAGGAAAAAGTGGGAGACAAGAATGATTGCGGAGACCCCAAGGAGGCAATGATGATCCCCAGTTAGATACGTTAGAAGAGAGGTTGCTTCACCAAGGGTAATCAGTTGTAAATGTGCTTTTTGATGGCCGGTCCAGGTGTGTTACAAGGCGTGTGAGACAGAACACGGAGTAACTGTCAGGACTTCTGGCTGAAGACTAAAGAAGTTTTGAAATTGTATTTGATATCTCTGGTACTTTGTTACGTAAATTGTAAAAAGAACCGTCTTAGATCCAACTACACACCAGAATCTGCGTTGGTTAGGCCATGTATTGCGTATGCCGAACCAGTTTGTCGAAGAGAGTGCTGTTTTCCGTGCCCAGTTCAGAGTGGCGGAAGCTGAGAGGTGGCCAACCCTTGACATGGCAGAGGGGTATTGAAAAGTTTACGAAACGTTTGGGTGTTGTTGGTGCTATTCGCCTACCAGGATTGGGACCGCGTGATTTTCACTGCGCCTGGTTGGAGACGCTATAAGATATGGCTACCAATCGATGTCAGTGGCGTTCTTGTTGTCAGTTTCTATCCAGATTGTCTGAATGAGTGTCTGGTGGTGTAGGCACCTCGAAAGGATTGTAGTAAGCCAGCACTAAGTCCTTTCCCCGTCCACTTTCATTCTTTCCTTCAAAATGAGGTTTTCAAATAAATCATGGTTGTACGCCAGCGAAGCACCGGTGTTTAACACTGATGTCATGCTGTCGATGATGATGATGTATATGGATGCACACACACACACACACACAAACACAGTGCCTTGCCGTCAAGATGAACTATCTTTACGGCGCTAGACAAGCGAGACCCCTAACGAGCAGTTGGTCATGTCCCTTGATGCACACCCGAGAATTAAAGCAACTGAAAGTGTGATTTTGCGCCATCAACACTTTTTCAAGGTGGTTGCGCAGTAGCTGATTGGCACGCCCCAAGTTTGCGGATGAAAGAAGTCAATGGGTGAAGATAGCGATTTCTGGCTGTGTAGTTTCACACATCTCTTATGGCATCCGGCTGTTGACCGAACCTTGGCGAACTCCAGACAAGTCATGGTTGGTTTGCGTGTACATATTATTTGGGTCGGAACCACTGCACGCCTGTAACAGGGTAGAATTAGTATGATCAAGACGGATACCGGATTTCAACGCGTGCATCTTTCAGGAGGGAGTCAGAGACGTCGATTGACGGAACCAGCTATTCATCCCCGCAGCTCCGGGTGTTCGCACTCCGATCGGTAAAGCAGTACCCTAGTTAATATCATTCCACAGAGTCGTAGCATTTTTTGACATGAGGATGCATTTGCAATCCAAGTGGGACAGGGTTGAGTAGCGGAACATGTGGTTTGTACGTTCCTACCGGTATCTAATAGAAAGGCTTCTGTCTGTTCTTGAAAAGCTTGCCAGTTTACCATTGTCAGGCCATCCCATGCACAATGTAAGCTTGTGAGTACAGGCATATCGTCAAAAATATAGATGGACACAGACGCGTGAGTCGTCGATACGGTTGACTGAACTATCTGAGGACAGAATAGGCTATAACTACGGGCAAAGCCACTGATAAGAGCAGGTAAGCAGGCATGGAAGGATGGCGTGAAATCGTGAAATCATTAATCTCGCTCAGAATACACAAATAACGCATGGGATTGTTATTAGCACACTGGTTGAATAATCAATGAGGGGAGACGATGAAGCACGTTATGTGTTTCTCACGTATGTCCATATTCAACTCAACGATATGCCACACATTGCTAAGAAATCCGCAATTTGGTTGGTGCCATTTGATCGTATTTTACGATGGAGCACACCTCGAAACAAAGTTGTTATCGCTGTTGAACACAAAAACAAAATTGGTTTCCAAGATCTGAGCTGTGCTTCGACAATTAGGTTCTGCAGGAGAACCGGGTCATAGTTATACTCCATCTAAGACCCGCCGGATTAAATGGTTAAGTACGACAGAGATTCTAGACCTCAAAAAGGCTCGGATTCATGACAAAAAACTTCGTATTTCGACCCTAACCCTTGGCCCGCGTTGTCTAGTCCAGGCATTCTGGTATTTCTCAACCTTCTTGCTTCTTACAGACCCCGTTGCGGCTGTGTCGACATTGCATAAGAGTTGAATATGCCAAATGTACTTTACGGACCGACAAATTTGGCACTACTCGGTCTAGAAATCGACATGTTGTCAGTCGATAAAATGGTATCACGTGACAGTCGTTTACAACCAAGAACCACCAGCATTGCCACTCGATGGAGTTGACATCCTACAACCAGTTTGCATCACATGGTCTGAAGATATATACAATCAACGGTCTTCAGTTCAAATATGGCCCAGTTGTCAAAAAAGGCCATGTGATCCAAGGAAATCGTGTCACATCAACTGGCACGTGGCTTTGGTCCAATGGATCAACATCACATGGATGCGACAACCGGACAGCAGTACCATAGTTGAAAGCATTTTATTGCTATCGGAGCCTGGTTGAAACAGAAAGAGTTAGAACTACGCTGGTGCATCCTTCAAGGTTAGTAAAAATGCATGGATAAACAGGTGCACACAATGTGTTGCTGGTCAGCTGGGGCTAGTGAAGATGTGGCCTAATAGTTATCCATACTGGCACTTTAGGAAACTGCACCTTAAGTAGGGGCTTCGTGCCAAAAAGGAGGGACACAAAGGAGAATCATGGAATCGTAAAACCTAGTTACTTTCCAATTCGGATTTACGATCACGAATTTTGTCCAGTTACGAGTTCCTAAAACAGACCGGGACAAGAGAAAACTGAAGTCGAAGTGCCAACCCAACTGCGATTGATAAAAGACCCGCAAATTAGAAAGAACCGAAGAGGATTGAGTTGCCTTGCCCCCGATTTCCTAAATGTACGAAGATTCTATTTCAAGCGATATCAGTGAAGACCAGAAAATGCTGACCATCTGAATTTGGGTCAGTACTGGGGGAAACTAAAAAAGAGCATCATCATCACCGAAAGCAAAACCAATGTAGTACACCAGCGCCTCACTACGACTGTGTCCAACGTGAACAGAAGAACGAGGTGGTACCAAGATTGATGCTAGAGTGGTACTATGCGTCAGTTTCAGTCAAACAAGAAAAGCACGGTGCTGCAAACTTACCTGAAGGTGAAATGAGTGTAATTTGAAGAAGTCCACGTCGTTGGTAGACAATATCTGCATAGAGCTGCACATGCTCCAAATAGACGACTGGACTTCCCTCCTCTGAGCTCTTTTCCGTGTAGTTCGAATAGGTCTCATTCTCGCTTCGAGGCACAGAATCACAGCCATAGAACACCAAAGGGAACGTGAGATTGAAGATCCCATCTAGTCTCCTGGATGGATGAACAGAGTGCACAAATCCTATTGAATTAATACAGACGGGAAGAAATGGGGTGTGTGACAACCGACCCTAAAGACCAAGTCCCTTTGTTATTGAGGAGAATGTCGGTAGCTCAATTAGCGTAGACGGTTGTTGGTTTGTTCGCTGAGCGGGGCAATTTGATTGCTAACATCTCATAACCAATCGAGGAGACATTATCAGTGCACAACCACCGACCCATTGCTACACTCCACTACGCACTAATGACGTCACCTCGATTGGTGATGAAACGTTTACAATCAAATTGCCTAGCTCAGCGAACAAACCAACGACCACCAAGTCCCCTTCTCTTCCCGTCCGTCACAGAAACAGCCGGGTACGAGTGGTCGTCACAACACTACAGATGCAACAGACCGACCGAAGGCGGGAAAGCTTACCATCAAACACGAACGGTCTAGGCGTAAGAGAGCGAAGCAAATATCTGCATAGGCATTTCGAAATTCGGTGTAGTCAAACCTATTGTTGACGGTTAACTGGGTGTCATTTTGATGCCTGGCATTAACAAAGGGACGCAATCGGATAAAATATATTTACGTGAAATGACGGTTAACTGCGAACATGGTGTTATAGACAGCCACATCAGCCACATCTACTGAAGACGGCATAAACATCACAGATGTTCACTGTCCTACAACTCCATCGATTGCTGAGTTTCCTTCACTCGACGCTTTTTTGGTGGCTTAGTGTCACTAGGTTTCATTCATATGGCTTGTTCGATCATCTTGCATCATGCAGAGGCTTCCACGGCGATTAAAAAGGAACATTACAACAGAACATCCAGCTCACTTCCGTTCAAAGTTCCAGTGGTCCTCCTGTTGACTGCAGTGCCTGTAGGGAATGGCCGAATTATCCTACCAGCCACCTTCTTCCTGGTTCCCACCACCAGGTTCTTTTGAGCTGCTCTGTTCTGCTCAATCGTCCACCCAACTACTAAGGTGTCTGCAATCCTTCACAGCATGTGATCAGTCCAATCTGTCAAGGTCGTATTCAACGAAGAGGCTATCTGCGCCGGACGGTTTTTCGTCCTAAACGTTTAGTCTTGACAGACAATGTCATATCATGTTCCGTAATTGAAACACGCCAGATCGTGGAATCTCACTCATTTTTCCGCAGCGCCCAGCGCATGATTTTCCGCAAGCCTCTCTGGGTGTCACGGTCCACCCAGGAGGCTTTGCCAGAGTGGATTAAGATACCAGTTTTAAGGGGCCTAGAAAATCACCAGATGCTTCTCCCTGTTAATGAAATAGATTACTCTGCCAGTCACCACAAGGCTAGAATACTTGCTGTTCTGTAACAGAATGATGTCGTGATCACCTGCGACGACGATAAATGCGTCTGTAATCTGTTAACTTTACGGTTTGTTGTTCCAGTGTCTAAATCTTGACATGTTCTCTTGCTTCATGGGCCTCATTTCTCACTCGAAACTTCTTGGTTTGACAGGGTGAGTCGTGCACCGCGGCAGAGATCGCAAGAAATGCCTTCACAAACCGGGATACTACTGCAGGGGTTGTTCCGAATTAGGAAGTAGATATCCTTTGACCTTCACCAGGTTCCCCGGCAGTGGCTTGAAGTCTATCTGTGCAACCATATGACCGACCAGTACCATTTTCACTTGAGCAAGCCTCATGGACTCACAACGCAGCTCGCAGAGTACTAAATATGTAATTCTCCGGTTCTGAATAGCTGTACAGGCGGTACTGGCAGCCCAACATCGGAAAGCTGATCCGGAAGCAACTAAACCGCAGAGCCCCGCCCAAAGGAGACAGGCCGTCAGGTTATTACTGGCACCAGTATGGCTGCCTTCAAGCGCCTCATCGCTCCTGGCGATCAGCTTCACACGTGATGGCCCAGTTCACCTTCAGAGAACCTTCAGAGAGACGTACTAAATAGAACATACCATCCAGTTCACTGTGAATGTGATGTTTCAACCCGTAAGCAGTTTGCATCGTCATATGGATGCAGTGAGTGGTAACAGGGTCTGCTGGGCAGTGGAACGCTTTCGCGTTAAAAACCTATGTCAAATTGTGGATTGAGCTAAAACGTATCTAGAGACCTTCAATAAACCGTATTTTACCGAGGAAAAACTGACCAGTGATTAGATCACTCAATAACGTTTTTCTCATACCACGTTAAAAACAAGTGACTGAAGCTGAGCTGAGGTTATTGTGGGGGCGAGATGGCTCAGTGCTTAGAGTGCGAATTTACTGACCGGAATTTCCGTGGTTTGAACCTGACCTCTTCCGCTCGACTTTCCCTGTCTAGGCTTTGGCAACCTGGCAACCTATCTTAGCTCTCGTGCTTCCTTCGGGTGGCATGGCAGTTAGGCACCGAAAGGGTGCTACAGCTGAACGATAGCAATAGTAACAGTAAGCTGAGCTAAGGTTGCTGTAAGTTCAGTGATAGGTAGCTAAATGAATAGCTGGATTCCCTGCTAAGGGTGGCTCGCATGTTGATTACTCAAGTCATGTAAACACTAGAAAACGGGTCCACATTTGAGTGATTATGCAACATAATGTGTAAAACGTTATTAGGACCATCCATTTGTCATGACGGATTTAGATTTGATGTGCACGAAATTTTTAAAATATCATGTTACGGTGCGAAACACTACTTGGGTAACTACAGTGGCTCTGAGCTGTACGGAGCAAGTGCGATGCTCAAATTAAAAAAATTTGATAGTCCGCGGTCACCGGATAGCGCTGTTTCCAATCGTGGTTAGCACCACCTGATGAGATGCACTATTGATATGAGCGATAAGAGTGGAGGGAGACGTTTGTGCCTTCACGGTCAATAGCATCATCACCATCATCCACAGCAGTAGCCAGTACCAAGAGAGACGGTGGGAAAAGGAACACAAAAAGAGCAGTTTCCTCGTCCAACTCTATAACAAAGATATGTAACTAGCATCTGCATCGGGATGCAAGGCAAAAGTTGCCGAAGGTCACGACAGTAAAAAAACAGGTATTCCAACTAAGTGAAGAACTCTCAAGTTGCATTTGAAGGCTCAGCATGTCCGGTAAATGCTACGAAGTGTTCCTTGTTCGAAACACATTGAGGCAAGGACGGTCCCCCAGCTGAATAGGGTGGAAATGCAACATACTGTGAGCCCGTGCCCAGTTCACAGTGGCGCAATTAGAGATGGCCAGGTCAACATTTGACCCGAATGAGGGGAGACGAAAGACATTAAGTCTGGGTACTGTCGATACGACTAGCCTTTCAGGACGGGGTCCGCGTGATCCCTCTTGCGCACGGTTGGAGACGCTGCAAGATATAGCTACCAACCGATATCAGTGGCGTTCCCGTTGTCACCTTCTATTCAGATTGTTCGAAAGCGGACCTGGAGGTGTAGACACCTCGGAATTATTGTGTCAGGGTAGCGCTTAAAACCTTCCCCATCCAATTTTAATCCTTTCTTCACAATGAGCTTTTAAGTAATTTACGGTTGTGCTGCAGCGAAACACGGATAATGTGCTGTCCATGATGATGGTGGTTGTGAAGGTGAACGGGAAGCCACTCGACTAAAGGTTCAGCACTTAGAAACCATGCGATCTGGACGGCCAAGACTGGTACGGATGCGACACTAGGAAAAGGGGAGAAAGCAATCGTGGCTTGTGGCTTTACCCATGCGGTGAATACGCCTGCAACGGTTAGCAGTCTGCTTCTCAGCATGTTTGATTGACAGACAGATTGTTCCACACACAGAGACAGACAAACTCATTCTAGTTGGTGTGAGGAGGTTTGAAAATGTTCAGTCGAGATTCACTTTTGTAAGTGAGGCTATCTATGCTGAAAAGCCGAAAAGCACTGTACAGCTGTTTCATCCTTGTTGGGAGTCATCAGCAGTGCGCATCTCACAAAACTCCAGGGAGTTTCGAAACGGCAACCTCCGAGGTGGCAGTTAATCTTTCGGCCATGAGCAGCTGATCAGCAGTGTGATGAACTCGCATGTGGACCGGACATAGCACCACTCATCATTCAATCACAGAATCCACATCACGTGGTCACGTGTTAGCTGGTTCCTTGAATGACGACTTCTCAGATAGAAGTTTCACTCGTCCCATAACTTTTTCTCCCTCTGAGCTACATACACTCTACTTTTCAGCATAGTTTGATTTCACTTAGAGGAAGAAATCTCCATTGAAAACTCCCTTCAATCTGGTCTATAAGGTTGCAAGGCCTCAGAAAATTGAAGGTAAAACACCTGTAGAATTTAATACAAGGCACGCCAAAACGGTACTTCTCGGTAGCAAACAAAATAGGATGCCACATAGACTAAAGTATATCCCAGTTTGCACTCAGTTTTAGTTAGCCTTTTAAATAGGATTTCACAGACATGACGGTCTGTGAAAATGAAATCAATCTGACAGGAATTTCAGTGAACGACTGCGATGGTTGACAAGTGTCGAAATATTTGACATCTCAGGGGCCGAGAAAACCTTAAAGAAAGGAAACAGTCTTAATAGCGTTTCGTACGGGACGAAAACCGAATCCGAGCGAAAAACGAAGTGATGAAGCGTGGCTTTACTCCAGGTCTATGGAACAAGGGGACACAATTGCCAGACAGATGTCAACTCAAGGATGATAGTGGCGAGGAGCAACATGGAACAGGATGCGGCTTCCACAGGTTGGGATATACTAGTCCAGGAAAACGACAGTCGTAATTTTAGAGAAAAATTATCCGTAAAATGCATCGTGGTAGTGTACTTCCTGTTGCCAAAAGTAAGGATTCAAACGTACGCTTTATAGTTCATCACCCTGGAGGTACATTGGTGATGTGGTGGGAGACCGCGCCACAGCTCTCCAAGTCGCACCATTTTTCCGGCATCCATCAATCCGTAACCGTAGAGGAGGCTATCTGTGAAGTAAGAAATCGATCCGAGTACATAATTTCATTCACACCTATAAGGAAACAGCTTAGTAATGGGAAATCATAAACGAGATAGTAAGAAACCGATGATCTGTCTTGAAAAAGCAAGCCGATTTGTGTCTCTTCCTGATGCGGATACATCAGGTGGGTTTTGCAGGATTCGATGTTTAGAGATGGATTGCTATTCTGGGATGAAACATTTCTGATCATGAAAGACAATACACTAGTAGTCGGAATCCTAACGAATTTTGACTATTACTTGCTACTTACTTGGAAACAGGAAAACACTCAGACCTCGTTGCTTTCGCCGTTATTACCAAACAGCCAGTATGAGCAATTTCAGCCAGTCAGTACCTAGGTCAGGATCGAAGTGGATCAACACTAACACCCACCCACAAGATTCAGGTAACAGGTATCTACCAGAAAGAATGTCACTTCCGACCTGTGGCTGTTTGTTGTTTGTTAGATGGATATAAAAGTCTGATATAACCTCAGAGTTCGGTCCTGTGAGTACAATGCATCACTTCTATCAGCAACCAGCAAGAGTTGTGTACTTCTCAGTCAGCGGTACTCCTCCTAAAGTGTTGGTTGGTTCTGTGAAAATTCAAAAGAAACCCCACGGTGCACACGTGTCGGTCTGGTTAACAGGTTTCCGCGACAGTCTGCGATGAGATAAACTCGATCGTTACTCAATTGTTCGTGACTTTGGTTCATAAATTTTGCGCGCTTGTGTTATCAGACCTTCACTGAGCTATGTAACAAAGCGTGTGAAGGCAGATGCAGCAGACATGGGGGAAAAGCCGAGGCTTCGGATCCTACAGCGACGGTATGGTAGCCCTGTTTTTTCCCTACTGTTCTGCGGGTTTGCACTGAATTGGCTGAACAAGGAATTTTGAAATGGCTATTTCCGCGGTTTGAATGTGGGAAAAACGAGTTAACAGGCAAAATGTCGCTCGATTCCCCCATGGCAAAATTAGCTACATGCGTCGCAAAACCAAGAAGCGATACGACGGATTAGTTACTCAAAACGACGATTACGGCGATCAGGGTTAGATTCGACATAACATGACCGGACTTTAGACAAAGTGAACGGTCAAAGTTCAGGCGAAATTCGTCCCTCCAAAACAGTAAAAGGACTATGCTCGTGATGGTGAAATATCTTGAAGTGTATTGGGGTCAAACTGGAAATCGTCGTTAAAGATGACTGAAGAGAAACCAGTAAAATGTTAAAGCAGATGACGCCCTCTTTCCAAAAACTACTGTCGGACCACCAGGCAGAGCGCGATATCTCGTGAACATGAACGACAGTTGTTCAAATGAAGATGAGCCTTTAAAATTCCAGTTGAGAACGAGATGCAACCGAACCGGTAAAACTCCGCATTCATACGTCATGAGATTATTCATGAATCATAACAACTAAACTCCAACTAACTACTTATGTCCCACTCATTCGGGGGATGGGGGCAAGACATTTCAAAAATTTCAATTCTCCAAAGGTTGTTTACGAGAAAAATACCGGTTCTAACGCAAAACTGCAGGAGTCCGTCGAAGCGCGTGAAACTGAAGAGAACACGTGACTAAAGAACCCAGTTGCACCCACCGAGTTTGCCACAAATTGGCCGTAATTGAATGATTGATAGCACACTTGATGGACCAAGTGAACGAAAGTACACAGGAAGCCAGAACATATATTTCAATTTGAACCAAAAACGACTGAACTATTGGTTTCGTCTTCAGCAATCATTCTGTCCAATTAGGGGAAATATACTGAATGTGACGGAAATAACCTTGATATATTAGAATGAAACTGCTGCACAATAGACTATTTGTTGTGTCATCCCGTGAGGTTTGCTAAGGAAGAACGGACGGACGAAATAAGAATTAGGGACATAGGCAGCCGTTGAAAACTCAGTTTCGGGGAAGTATCTGGAAGTCCATTCTAGCTCTTCAGTAAAAGTCGTTCGTGAATGAAAAACAGACCTACATACACATCATTAGAATGGGATAGTAAGTCGGTTGTAAAGTATCATCCGTTCCGTAGACCTCTGCTACGATAATTCGCTTTTGTCACTTTTACGGCAGCGTCAGCTAGATGGTCCGCTAGGCGGAGTGAACTGTTGTCGATTCTTATCAGGCTTGAAAAACCATGAAGTTCAAAGCGCAAGCTCCTGACTAGGAGGCTAGCCAGTTGAGCTCATTCCTGACTTGTCCCAAAAGAGCAAAATCAGTAATATCTCAGTGATCCATTGATCGCACGGCAGATCTGATTCGGAAGAATGTCACACAACCGAACAACAAAGTTTTCTCGGAATCTTTGACAGACCGCTAGAAGATAAAAACATCCTCCGCACTACTGTTATGATCGATGCACCCCAGTAAATAGCGAAGGACTCGGAGGGTGTCGTTACTTCGAAATGCGGTTAAGAATCAAGAACACAATGAGTTTGTGAGATGCGTGATCAGAACAGTCGATCCAGTAAATAACCAGTATAAACCGGCTCACGGCTGACCAGCACTCTCACTACCATGGAAAAATTACTTTCGACTGTCCCTTCTCGTGAACCGACACATCGCTATTGGTGTTGACATTCTCCCTCCTTCAAGAAGGACACGAGAGGAGTTTTGTGCGCAGGTCATATGAAGGATCACTTGAAGTTGTAGGAGATAGACGATCTACCTGAGAAGTTATGAGATTTATGCGAACACGGTCCCCAGCCAGCTGTTTGTTCACGTATGTAACCATCTGAGTCTTACGAGGTACCGAAGAGATGGATGGGAGACGCGGTAGATCTATTAAAAATGTACACAACAACCGTTCGAACACCGCAGTTGATCACCACTACTCACCACTACTGCCGCCATTAACTGCAGCGAATCAGACCCGTTCAAAGGTTATGCATTTGGGATAACTCACCCGTTGGTGAGCGACTTAGCAATCAACACTTGTGCTTCAGTTATTGAGAACCACAGATGAACTATGAATACCATCCAAAACGAAAATCAAATGAGGCATCCATTTCGAAAGGATAAATTCAATTAGCAAACCCAGAGAACAGCAGTTGCACATCACTATGAAATGTGGTGCGCCCGGTAGCCCTTAAAAACGACGGCGGTTCGTTTTCCGCAGTAGCCAGCAGTAGAGAACCCTCCGAGGATAGGCTACTAACCTGGAGAACTAGTAGCGCTCTTCCGCGTGATGATCCTTCTTGAGAGAAGGGGTGTCGTGCTGTGCAAGAGCATCGTCGAACGACAAGACAACGCGTGAACCATTACAAATAAACCCGGTAAAATTGCAAACTGTTCGGCAATTCGTCTGTATAGAACGATCCTAAAGCAAATTTATCACGTAACGGTAACAATCACTGCAAAAAAAGAGAGAACAAAGACCAACACTATGTAGGCTAGTTGAATACAGTACAAGAGAGAGAGCGAACAACAAACTCACACGATCGCCCAACAGCATTCTTGGTGAAATTCCCATCTAGAAAAGGCGCTGGATTTGCAGCTAACAGCGTCACATATTGCACATCCCGCCAACTCAAACGAGGACTGAGAGAAACGTACAGAAAACAGATGAAGCGTAATACGTATCCCATTTACTGGATCCGGTCATACAGCTCAAACTATTGACCTGGTTGCATAAGTAATCAGAACCCAATTGCATTTCATTACCGAGAAAGAAATGACAAAAAAAACCCTCGGCTCAATCAGTAATGTAGCTTTATGCTAATGAGGACGGGAGCTGGGAACGAGGGACGCAAGCTGAGTAGTTGTAGGACAGGATTAAGAACATTAGCATTAAACTGATGACCTGAACAAAATAGTACTGGATACTGGAGAATGAAAAACCCCAAAATGAAAAACGGCAAAACTAATTCGTGAAAAAACTACAAAAAGTTAAGTGAGCGAAAGGACAATTATCTAATAACGGGACATTTCGTAATAAATGTGTAAGTGGGGATACGGAGGAACAAGTAATATCAAAGATGGGTTTCCATAACAATATTACTCTGAATTTTTATAGGTAGTGGGGAGATTCTTGAGTTTAAAATCGGGATGTGTCCCAGCATAAGGAGCGCATCCAGTTAGGTTGAGCCACAGGCGGACAAGACATTGTTGTGTATCGACGTTTTGACCACAGAGTGGAAACTTTTCACTAGTTCTAACGTCTTTAAAAAACACCAGCAGGGCATGAAACTGAATCGTATCGTCAACTTCCAAGGGATCAGCATCCTTCTCGGTGAGAGAGGCGCATTAGTGACCACTAAAAACAAGACTGAAACAGCCGTCAATTCGTTTTCAGGTTTCCAACACGGATTGATCCTGACGTGTAGGATAAAACCCTGATTACTCCACCTTTCGGTAGGAGTACCAATCATTATTGATCGCTTGTTATGATAGGCGCGAGAGACGAAACCCGAATACACAGGATCAATCACGGACGGTGAAGAGCAACGCGGACATAAAAGCGGGTTTAGTCGGCATTCGGACCACAGAAGTGGCGGTAAACGCATGCATGGGAGAAGTGAGCAAAAGGACGGTGAGACAAAAGCAATCACAAATACGTGTGCACATACACTTTACGTTAAAAAGTGCGGCGTTAATCGACATAATCTTCCCGTTTGTGCCGACAAAAAATAACTATATTTTTTGGAGGTTTTATTTGAAGATTATCATCAAACAGTGGAAGAATGGAGCCAGTAGACAGAGCGACCGCGGCTCTCTGGAATTATCGTAGTTCAGAGGAAGAAAAACTTTTGGAAATGACCGGAACATTAGCCAGTGGCAGAAAGGCTTCAATCCATTCACTCGAACTAACAAATGCGGTAGGCGCAGCTGGGTTCGGGTAGGTGGGACTGCGCGCGACATATGCTCACTGACATCCTCAATATTACTTCCAAATGCTTTGTAAAGAAAAACGGAAAAAGATTGCAAGCAATTCGGAGCTACGACTTTGTCTGTGTTGTGTTTGAGTGGGTGTGGACCGATAGCTTGAAGCGAAAAAATGCGAAGTATGAAACGGCAAGCCGAAAAGCCGCCTCAGAGCCGAATGTTGACAGAGAAGTCATGCACATACAAACGGATGAATTCCATGAAACCATTAGTGACAAGACATGTGGATAGACATCCAGCACATGAACGGAAGGTCACGTATTGCACTCAGGAACACGATCGAAAACTATTTTGAAGTTACCACCGCTGCGGCTTTCGTACGCAAACTGGTCAATATAAAGGTACATTTTCACAGGGCGGTTACCCCAATGCCATTCCCTCCTCAAGGACAAAAATGAGGTATTTTCCATTTCGAGTGAAAAAATCGGTCCAGTTAAGATCCAGATCTACCAATCGGCTGTTACTTTGAAAAGCTGCGGTTCAAGGACATTCCTTGGGCGCCAGCGAACGGTAAAAGTTTTTTTGAGAGAAGCGGATGACATTAAGGGGATAGGATGATATTAAGACTGTTTCGAAAACTGCGGTTTTATAAATATCTATAGCAAACAATGCAATCTATGCTCCAATGATATCTGTTTTCGAGTGTGATCTTGAGGATGGTTATATACGATTTGGTATGCTTCTCACACAGGTAGGGGTCCATTTCAGATGATCGAATCACTCGTAATGAGATTTCGATCAGCGGGCGGATCAAAATAAGAATGGCAAGAAAGGCACTCAAAACAAGTGCCGAGTGATGCATGAGTGTGAAAAAAAGAACACAGTCATCCATATCCTCATGAGAATCAGTCAGGATAGCTAAACAACACTCACTTGGCTTCCAGCAATAGAGCGATGATACCGGCCGCGATGGGCGCACTGGCTGACGTGCCCGTATGGGTGGTGGTGCACTTCTGATTTGGATCAACGGTAGCCTTCACGAACCAGAAGCATAAACAAGGAAAAGCTTAGACAGCCGTGAGTGTGCAACAAAGTGTCAAACACTGGTGATAGACGAAAAACGGGTGTGCAGTGTGTATTGTTAATGGTGCAGACGAGTAAGGGGTAGATTCATGCACACCAAAAGTAAAAATCAGGCCAGCAAACGGTTGGTGAACGTTGGAGCGGTTAACGTAATCATAAGCCTGAATTCAATAGGACCTTACATTCGTGAAGAGCAATGGGGCTAATGAGAACAGAGTTAACATAAAGATCAAATCAGACAAAGCCGGTCGAACAAAAAAGGTGAGAAAAGGACTACACTGGTCTAAGAGATTCTATTCGAGGCTGACCGGGTGCACATTCATTGGTGCCTATGATGGTTAACAGCATTGGAAAAACGACATCAGTTCGGAACACCGCTGATTCCTTGTGATTCATTGCACCAATCGCTGTAGGAATGTATGTAACTAACTCACACGGTGGAAAAAGTGGCGACGGGGTTACTAGGAAAAAGTAAAAATGACAAACAATCCATATCTTTCTCCTTCGTGACAAACGAAGCAAGGAGATAAGAGTGCAAACTGACTAATGTTCGGTAGGTGTGTAGGAAAAAAGTCAGCCATGACAGAAGTAATGACTGTGAGAGGAAAAACGGACTACAAATTTCAACGCTGTGTAACTAAGCCAGGGTTATAGCGGCTGGCTAAATAAAAAAGAGAGGAATCTGGCGTTTCACAAGACTTGCATGAAGCTGTCTGGCCTTCTAATAACACGGTCATTTGGCAGTTTTCCGGTAGGAAAGACTCAGCGTTATTAGCCCAATGGGTGCTGAGGAATTCGACAGCAACCACACAGAGTAAAGTGAAGACGAACAACCACCACCTGCGACTATTTCGCCAGTAGGCTTAAAAAATATGCTTTGAGCTGATTGCTGTCAATGAGGACACCGGTAGTTGACAAATTTGTGCTGTGAACAGGTGTGGCATTAAGAGACAGACCAGACACAAGTACTGGGTCGTCTTATGAAGAAAATGTCACGTTGCCTAAGTGAAGACATGTTCAACCGCTTATGGGATAATTCCGATCGTTTGACCGTAAAATCGACGAGGAAGTGGTAAGCGCGCCTGTCATGCACATCCGACAGCCGAGAGTAATCCCTCTACAGCGAAAAAATATGCGCTGCGACTGAGCCTTAACAAGACTGGAACGCAAATCTAGTGAGTCAGATAGGGTAATCACGAGAGAACAAGGGGAAATGAGTCGGTTTGAACAAATCCTGCAGCCAGCCAAAACAAGCTGTCCGCTTCGAACCTTCTGCACCTTCGTAGACATGACGATATGTTCGGTCGGACTCTAAAGAAACCGAATGAATGTGCTGCAGATATCAGAGAGAAGAATTTAGCCGAAATGTCGCAACGATGTGCAAGGAGTGTCACGAGAAAGGCAGTAGTTCTGGCTGAAAAACCTGCAGCGGACGGCTCTTTTGCCATTAGTCCACAAATGATTTTCAAAAAAAAGATTTGAACACAGACAAAGAGGTTCACAGGGCGGGGCGGGGAGCAAAAAGGGTGGCAAAAAAAGGGCGGTTTTCGGCTACCTAATAAACAGTGTTTTGTCAAGAAAACAACTTACAATCATCTTTTCTGAGTGTGCACCACTGCTGTAGGTTGTCACCAAGGTGGACGAGCATTCCTCTAAGTACCAAGGACGCAGGTTGCGTTCACCCACACCACTAACCGATAAGGTGAACGGGCTGCTAGCGTAGCCATCACAAGCACACGAATCGTACTGAGATCCACCGTTGCCCGAAGCCCATACGTAGATGTTGCCAAAGTTATTCCGACCCTAGTGAGAGTGAAGCGAATATCGACGAGGTAATAAAGGGTGGGAGTAGAATAGCAGGAAACATGGAACTAAAGTAATATTCTAATCATGTAGAGATGAGTATTTACAGTGGTTCTGCCGAACATCGCGCACATATTTTTGAGAAGACTGATTTGAAAAAAAAAACGAATGGCGTAGTCGCGGCCAGAGATGAACTCCAGAATCAGCCTTTGTTTGGATATAAGTCTACAGACAGGCCGTACGCTACCGCGGCCAGTTGGCTCAACACGAACCTGAATAGATGAGACAAATGGCCATAGAAAAAGGAGACAGAGCTAATCTTGCTGGACCTATGACAAGGATGCAACATCCAATCATATTCCGGAATCCGTTTCAAGCCAGTCCCTGAAGGCGACTTTAGAATGCTTCGTGCGCATATGCTCTAGATGCAGCAATGCCAGGTACACGGTTTTCGTCGCTTGTTTCGGAATTTTAATTACCACCGAGTTGTTCCTCTGGAACCATTGGCTTATGGTGACTGGCAATCCAAATGGTAGAAACGCAAAACCTACCTATTTATTCTGAAGAAACCCAGTGTCGGTCGGTTCGTCTGTCTACACATATCAAATACAAGTTGAAAAACACACTGCTTTGAATTTGGTATGTCTTCAAGAAACAGTGGGTATGCACCGAGGGGAATACACAGACTTTCTAATATATATATATATATATATATATATATATATATATCGTCCAATGAAACAAAAGCAGACGGACCAGTATCCAAGCGAATGGAGAAAAGAGAAGAAAGGGTGAATACCAACTGAGATAATGTTTACTTTACACAAGCCATAATGAACTGAATGAAGGGGGACTTTTGAGACCAAGACAGTTTCTCGCGACATCCAAGAATACTACCGCTCCAATTCAACGAAGAAATCAATTTTTGGTTGTAATGGAAATAGAAACCAAGTACAAATGTGCATGAATTTTCATAGATGTTACTCTACTGGAAACAGACTGCAGCCTCAAGAAGAAAATGTAATTTGGCGCCGAATCTATCTTATCCTGAGCACGAAGTTGTGTCGCTTCTTCAGCTCATCAAGAATATTCAGTGCAAGGGAAATTCTTTTTTGACAAAATCCAAGTTATTTGTTCCACTGCCTGTTGCCACTGTTGCCTCCTTGCTGAAAGGTGAGAACACATCGCACGCTCTCCTTAACGGGTAATGAAGTTCCGGTTGTTTTGGGCTTTCTCTGTGTTGGAAGGAACATCCGGCTTCCGGCGGAAGGAACGCATATCCATCGTTGAAATATACAATTGCGATTTGATGAACCTATAAGGCCCTGCCCACCAAGTCACTATAGAGGAGTGTTTCTTGATTCAACCGGCCAAACTCGATCAATCACAAGAAAACTAGCTCAATTATTAACGGAATGAAGGAGAGGGTACTTATTGGGAGCTTGATAAACGATCCAGTTATCGTGCATCGGAACTGTTGCTTCACACGCATCCCGAGACAAATTATGAGCCAAGCCAATATCAGGCAGAGTGCAATGACAGGGCTGCATGACGCAGCAGCACTGTTTCGAACGTCGGCCGTTTAACGTGGCATTCGACCGATAAATATGAATTAAATTCATAGAAAACTTCCACGAGGATGTTTATTTTCAAGCAGCAAGTCTGTCACTTTGTGAACTGGAAAGTGTTTCCTCTTCGGCTCGTGGGATAAGGATTGCATCCTGTGATCGGAGATCAAGTTAACTCGCCTGTATATGAAGCAGGTTCTTGTTCTCAGTCTCCTACGAAGGTCTTGTTTCTTATTACTGTGGTGCATTTCTCGACAAAAAAAACATAGGAATAAGCACGGCGGTTCAAGAAAAACTCCTCACGATACACAGATTGGGAGTTCCCAGTTTGAAGAAAAACGAAACTGACAGATTTGCAGCGTTTTCCGTGTTATAAAACGGAAAAGTGAAAGACATGAGCAATATTAGGCTGAATTACAGTAACTCAGTCGGTACGAACTGATACGAACTGGCTGCGTTTAGTCAGCGCCCCGAGAGTGAGAAGCAAAGGCCTCTAAACCTGCCAAATAGTACCAACAGGGTAAGTGACTTAAACAGTGCCCTTACTTCCAATAAGTAAGCAACACATAACTAGCTACTAATATTAATCGATAACATCAGTATGCAGTTTTGGAAACCATACCAAGGCTCAGGCGTCGATAAATTCTGCTCACTCATCAGCGTCCACCCACTCAGGGGGAAGCAATACCTGAGAATGTTCGAGACAAACCATCTGACAGCCGACCCGAAACCCTAGGTTTCATGCCATCAGAAACATCCTTTAATACAGATTCGCTAGACGTGCTTTGGTTGAAAGGGCACCGACAATGTTTTATGGAGGATACATGGAGTGACTAAAGCTTGAAAAATTCCGCGAAGGGTAAACCGGGATGGGAGTGGACCAGGTGAGCAGCACTAGTGTAGCGAACGTTAATGTGGAATGATACATGGGTACGAGCACAAATAGTGCGCGCTCAAGTAACGGTTCCCATTGGATGACTTGGAAGTTTTTGAGTAGTTTTTAGTTCGGTGACTACAGTAGACTTCAGAAAGAATGTCAGCCTGATTATCGGATCAGAGGTTTAAATCCATGAGCATTGAAGAACCCTGCACTAGAAGGCTGTCGAAAATATGCATAACCAGCAGCAATATGAAAAATTCGAAGTATGACGACCCTGCCTCAGAGAGGCATCACGACACAGTCTAGCTCAACATTTCATAAGAAGTTGAACGTTGAGAGCACGAACAGGATAACCTCGCGGAGCAGTATAGCCAGTAGAAATACAGTGACCAACCGGAAATCGACACTGAATACGTAACACGCAGTGTGCAATAGCGACCGACATGTCCACAACCGTAGAAACGTGATAACTGATTGGTTGGTTGAAGCACCATGCCGCCTTCACGTTAAATCCCCACTGTACCACCCTTTGTAACAGATACGCTTTCGCAATCAAGAAAACAATCGGCATCTGAAGAGGTACTTAGGAAAAAAGAGACGTCTGCCAATTTCAAACTCGTCTTGGCTGATTGAATAGTCTGGATGATCCGGCAGTCGGATCGTGAGCAGCATGCACAATGAAAACATGAAGGAAAACGTTACATTTACTAAAAAAAACTGCACCTAACACAAGCTTTCGGCCACAAGCTGCAAGAACTGAAACAAAGGCTTAAAGCTTTTATGAACGCAACACCAAAGATGAACGACGAGACTAAGATGAACGAGGTGAATTCAGTTTTGGATGATTAATCAATCAACCAGTCGGTCACCCTTTCGTTGTCTGGCTACCATGATACCCTAAGGAAGCACGAGAGCTGATATGCTGCCAGGTTGTCCAAATCTAGACAGAAGCAGTCGAGATGCAGAGGTCGGGTTCGAAACACGGACCTTCTGGTCAGCAATTTCTCGCCTTAACCACTGAGCTCCTGTCTGACTACATAGGCTGTTCTTAGTGAATACAACTGCGAATTTCAGTTTTGGCAAGAAACTTTTGCCAAAGTACCCACGAATCGGGAAGGTAAAGGCACTCAGGCCAGCTGGTCTGCACCTGCCTTGGCTATTAATTAGCACCGGTCATTTTCTGGTAGGCATTCCGCTGTTACGTTTGTCACAGGTCAAGTGACTCATTAGCTACCTTCGGAGGTAAACCAGCATTGAATCGATACATGTTCTCTAATTGACTAGGAAAGCGAAAACCTGTACCAATATGCAATATGCAGTTACGTTCGTACCGATGCAATGCCCTTTTGAAAAGCCGACTGCGTGAGCACTCCTGGACCTTCGTACAACTTGCCCGTGTCTTCCGGCCCCCAACTGCCTGAATAGATATGAATGTGGTCGTTTCGGAAATGCAACGTATCTGCCTCCAGGCGATCGGTGATGTAACCATCCAGCATGCGAATACCTGCCAGTACATCGAGCCATGTTCAAATCGAATGAGGAGGAGGGAAAAAGGCAGAAAATGAAATCAATTACATCGAGTAATGAAGTAACGAGAACTAAAAAAAACCCTAGCGTGTCAACCAGGCGTTGTTGGCATACAGGGGTACGTAAAAACGATATAAAAGCACGCATAGTTTTCACATGATATATAGTCACCTCAGACCCGAAATGCAGAAATTCGGTGGTGACTTTCCTTCAGCCAAGGGTGCTCTGTACGCGTTGGTGGGGCTTGTGTACTTCACTAAATGAATCATTCATCAGGTGAACCAACCCGGCTGTGCTTTGCAGTTGCAAAGCACTTCGCATGGCACAAAGCGACGACAACCAAAACGATTAGCAGATAGTCATGCCGGCCAGTTCATATTAGACCGGGGTTATCAGCTTTGCACTACGTCAGCAGATTTCTCGCCCTTTCGTTGAAAAACAGAATAAGGGTGTGAAACCTCACTTTGTCGCCACATTTTGTCTGGTCGTAATAGTCTCCCGAAAATATCAGCACCCATCTAACTTAAATAACGGCATCCGTTTTTGTCTCATGCGTGTAGTTTCATCAGAGCGGTAGTATTCGCCTGCGTTCGAGCACACATACACTACACAGAAGTGCACAAACGAACGGACGCTAGTCAAGTTTGCAATGGCGACTAAACGTAACAGTCAGAATTCCTGCACTTTCAAGTCTAGCTTTCGCTATGCCACGTTGCGTCTGGACGTTTAGCTCAGTCTGACTCAGCATGCTTGAAAGATCTGTGGTCCGAGGTGTCGGAATGCGCTCAAAGTTACGAAGAATACACTCATCAGAATCTGACACCCATCGCTGCCCATCCGCCGTTGACAGAGCCGTCTGAACAAAAGGTGATCATCAATGTTGACGAGACCTTGCAACCGCGGGTCTTTGACGTTCGTCCTGTTGTGAAAAACGTAGTGTCTCGGCACTGAACCTTTGGCGTATTCTAAATGATGATTCAATATTGTGGATGGTGACAAAGACAACAAAGCAAGGCGTCGATAAGTGTTACCTAAATGCAACAAAATTTCAACCGAAAACAAGTCCTCTTTTGTCATTTGTACAATGGAACGAGCCCGACCTGATTGAATTGTTTGAATGGATTCTCAACACTCACCAAAAATCGGAACATCAACTGCGATTCACGCGTGGAATACAGGTAACCAGGCAGTTTCGACAGAGCCAGCGCAACCTACGAGGTGTGATCAGTTCATTCATCGTTGTTTATTCCGGAAATCGTTTGGTTCACTTAGGCATTACTGATCCGGTGTTCCCCAGGACTCGGGCAATGCTTCGAAGACATTGGTGGTCAAACACTGACGTCCCCAACGCACAGCGGCCAGGTTTCTAACCCGTATAGTAATACGGTGCGTACCGCAGCATTGTAAACTAGACCCTTGATGGATAAGTTGATGTTACTTCTACGACACAGGTGATGCGGCTTTAAGAAGGCTGCTCCGGCGTCCCTAATCCGGATGGAAATATCATTTTAGGCTGGACCACCGGGACTGATACAGCTGTCCAGGTAGACAAATTTGTCTACCTCCTCAATTGGCTCATCCGCAAGCATGAGGTTAGGATTCGAGCCCACCCAGTCTTGCAGCGGTACTTCACACTTTGCGTGTATGAGGCACATGAAAGATCTGACTGTACCAACCTCACTAAACGACCGAGTACTAAATCTACAGGTAGTACGCTCGCGCCTAATTAATCATGTATCAGTACATGTCAGCCTGCTCTCGCTGATGTGACTACAGCTGTCCTGTTAACGCCAGTACTTGCGGCATTTGCTTATGGTGTGTGGTTGTTACCGAAAAAAATGTCCAGATGTTCCCGGAACCTCCGAACGATAAGCGCTTTCCCGCATGTCTACATTGCAGCGATTGTTTTCAACTGAGGCCAAGCTATCTTCATAATCATTTGTATCCCAAGCATTCCGGCAAAAAAGGTAGGCCCCGTCAAACTATCCCTAAACTGTAACCTAACAGTAGTGTTGTACTGTTTTGTACTGTATTGGAGTGTTGAACTGATTGTCCAGAGCGAACAGGTATATAAGTTTGATGTCAGCGTCACATGCAGTGGTCATTGGAATAATGCATCAGGATGCAGCGCAAATTTTGAGTGTCGCCACTAAGCGACGCCCCTGTTCAGAGGTGCGCTGGTAAATTGGCCAGTGACCTGGAGTTGCAGCTTGAACCGGAATTTGAAGGCGAAAGATTCACTCTTCAGTTGAACGAATGATTCTGTCAGATAATTTGATTTATGGTGAGTCGAACTCAGTTTCTCTGGTTGGTTCGACCTCCTCGTACGGTCAACGTCACGCAGTCTTAATTGGCTTGGTACCTGCAGGTTCGGGCGCTCACCACTGTGATTTGAAGCCCGAAAGCATCTGCCCGTCAAATCACAAATACAACGATACGAAAGTCGCTCATAACTGTTGTGCTGAGCAGCCACCAGATGAGGTATCTCGGCATGCACTCTGGAGGATTCACATGGACCAATTGAGAACGGAATTTTGATCTCTGTGTGTACGTGCTCAAAATTTCCGTTCAGTGTTCCAGGACAGATTATTACAAATTACTATCATAGATTTTAAGATAAGGGTAGGTTTAGTAAAGGTGAAAGACTAACTGAGCCTGGGGAGTTGAGAATCTCAGAGCACGACTTCCCCTGGTGCGCGTCATAACTACTACATGTGGGTCCACGTAGGGTAAGCCTATTGGCGAATCCGTCCCCGTGGTTCACCACAGACGGACAAACAAAAAAGCAGTATAAATCAGTCGCAGAGATTCGAGAAAAGGTAGCAATGAACGTACGGTTTGATAGTGGAGAAGGAGAGAGCTAAATTTTCGACGAGCTTGGTGACAACGACGCAATAGAAGTTTGGTATCAGTTGTGATAAAACTAAATGGACTCGACAGTTGCAGAGGCTAAGATATTAATATTAGATCGATACCGCTGTCAAACGAACGTAGTCCACTCAATCAGGGCGACATTAAACCTTACCTCCGATGCGAGAATTAAATGCAATTCCAACCATACACTTGGAATTATTTCCTTCAGCCGCAACTTGTCCAGCGCAGCGAGTTCCATGTTTGCTGAAAAAAAGTAGGAGAGAGAGAGAGAGAGAGAGATAAGAGGTACACAATAAACAGAGGCAAGCTTACTGAAGTGTGAAGAGCAAAAGATGTTGTTATCAGCAGACATTCGTATCTGGTTGGGCACCAAAGTACAGACAACCAATAGCTCTAATGAACAAAGCGAGGTGAACTGAGCCCAAAACAAAACGCCACTTTGGATACCATAGTAACAACGCCAACAAAATGGGAGAAAACACGGGATCAGTTTATCGGGCCCATCATAGGAAAGGTTCAAAGTAAACAAAATACCAATTCGAGGCCGGAAACAGAACAAAAGTACATCCTTTCTTGTCGAGAGGTGAGTGAGGCGGTCATGTGACGACCAGCGGGATACATATCCACTGATATGGGGTAAATATATGAGGACAGATGTGACTCGTATATCATCAAGGTTGATTCGACAACGCGTTGACAAGTCAGAACCAGCGACGCGTAAGCCTGACCCCAGTAAGTAAACCGACTGATGATCTTTGCTTGTATGTATGTTCCTGCAGGTCGTTGAAATGTACATTGATAAGTGACAGTAGAAAAAAGAATTCCGAGATGGAGAGACAACCAAATGATGATTTCCGAGAATTGTAACAGATCAAATCTTCGGCATTCTTTTAGTCCCCAGGGAGGTTCACGAGATTTGCTAAATCGCTTGGATCTACTGGCGTTTGACACATGGATGACCCGTTTGTGACCCCTGCCCTCAACCTAACAGAACTGAAGCGGAACAATACAAGCTGCTCTGATCATCTCTACCATAGATAACAATACAAGATATCTACGAACTACGGCCATCATGGCGCAGTAATGGGGATAACCGTAATTTTATTCTCTTCTTCTGGCAAGATGGCTCAGTGGTTAGCGCGCGAATTTACTGGCCGGAAGGTCCGTGGTTCGAACCCGACTTCCCCCGTCTAGGCTTGGACAACCCGGCAGTATCCCAGCCCTCGTGCTTCCTTAGAGTGGCATAGCAGCTAGGCACCGAGAGGGTGTTACAGCTAAACGTTTTTTTCTGTCGACAACTGTGTGACCATTAACCTTAAGATTATGGAATTCTGTGTGTACTAATGATGACATTGATTAGTATCGGCATCCTCAGTTGTAAAATTCACTCACATATACTGCGAAACATCATACTTTGGAGTTGGGTGTCACAGCTTCAACATGCGAACCTGTGGTCAAGAAAATCTGGAGACCCCAAATGGACCTGCTTCGATTACTGTTTCTCAGGCTTCAGAATAAGCTTCAATGGTCGTAACGCACCACCAGAAGAGAAGAAGACCGTTACATCTTTAGTTTTGTTGCGAGAGACGCATACTTGGGTGTGGAAATGTTCTTTTTTCTGAACAAGCCCAGTAGTTTGAGCACAACCGTTTGGCCACGAGTGGCTGGCCAGGAGTGCGATTAACTCACCCTTAGACAATATATAGCGCCACCCGTCCTCCATCCACGAAATCCACATCACGTGTTGATTCTCAGTAACAGCATACATACGTACCAAGCCGTATATCTTGTGGGTCAGCCTTTACGTCCAGAGAGGGTCACTCTATGGTATCCCAAGAATCGACTTTGGCTCGTACACGCACCGACTTGTTCCTGCTGTAGCAAAATACATTCTTATCACACCTGGCGGTTAAGATATGCTACCTGTCACAACTGTGGTACAGTTTATCCTATCCAGTCAGTTTGTTCCCCGCCTCAACAATGCTGAAGGTAAAGAACTTCCAAAAATATTCGAGAGTCTGGTTGAAAGTTAGCTCCTCAGTTAAGCAGCACATTTTCCGTTCCTGTGTCGGTGCTAATGAGGCGCAGCATAGATTCACTGTGGAAATACAGCAAACCCACAATTCCTTTTCGTGAAAGCAAGAGTGTATGTTGTAATCTTCTAGGCACAGAGTTCAATCCATCTGTTAAAGACACATAAGTTTTGCAAGACATTCGTACTTCCATCAATCTAATCCGTTGACCAAAGATTTCATTATCAGGCCTTATTCTGAAGTGGGTCGGAGATAATATTCGTATAAAATCCCCGTCTGAAGTCAGTCTTCGCCAAAAAAAGATGTTCAACCTAATCGAGCCAGTAAGCCAGGCAAAAAGGTCCTGGAACCAGCAGGTACACCAAAATAAGCCCCGTTGTACACCCCCCGATATCTCATGATAACAGTTACGGAATCTGTGGCGACCACTACAGTGGATAAAGAAGCAAGACGTCAGGCATTTGCCATCGAAGAGCCCGAGGATACACGTCAAGGATATGGTAGTTCGCCGTACGTATTTCCAGAGGACTGTAACGTCACGAGAAGATACGCCAAGGTACACGTTGGCAACACACTGGTGTGCTGATCACCTGTATGAGCGACTGGTTGGTTTGGAGGTTACGATTCTACTTGGTAATTAGGCTTGGCAATCTGCCACTCATCAAAATTCCTCCATGAGTTCAACTCAAGTATATCGTCTTACCTTCTCACGCTTGTGGTATTCAGTATCGATTTGTCAGACAATCGCTTTCGGATCTTCTTTGCAACGTCGTTGAACTGTCATTGTGAAACATCGTTTTCCGGAATTTCAGCCCCCGAAAAGAAGAGTTAGCACAATCACAACTGACAGCTTATTATGTTTAGATGGCCAGGCAGTTGTACTGCTGTCCTGGTCGTCTTGTTGAAAAAATGAAGTCGTTAACTTGTTTAACTCGTCATAACTCGATAACTGTATGGTACGGCAGGCTAAGCATACGAAGGCACGCCCAACTTCGAAGTGGATCCCTTAGTGTTCGGAGGCCAGTCGCTTTTAAAAACCGAACATCACAGATATGTCACGTGCGGACTGCGGATTAAACGGAGGCATGCCCTGATTGGTCAGAATGTCAGCCAATCTGAATCGAACACCTTTAGATTGACGCCTCTCGCCCCCTCACGAAGACTCTAGCGCGACCTTGTGGACATAAATAAAGCTTTATTTATAATAATAATAATCTTCTCTTGTCTCCATAACGGGATGTCTCGAGCTACCGTGCCTTTTGATACACCATAGTGGGTGGAGTAGGAAACCAAGGACCGACATAGAAGTTGCACCACCGTTAGCGGTACACGACATTTGGCCAACGTCTTACGAGACACGGGGACATCATAGTGACTACGGTGGACCGTTTTTGAACAAATACTGGAATTCAATGTCTATTGAGTGCTATTCTTCGTGACAGAAAGTGAGTCACTACCACTGCAGATTCGGAGGTTACAATTCATGCGGTATGAAAAACGATCAGTCAACTCGGTTTGATGGCATATGTGGTGCTAACTGATGTCGAAACTCGCTCCACTGGTGTGATGATGACGGGCCGGCTAAAAGACACTGAGGAATCCAAAATCTAATAAAGGGATGTTCCATTGTTTTGCCTGCAATCTCAAGAGTGAACGCAAATTTGAGTAGATAACTCTTTGATGTTAGTAAAGCAAGGCTACCTGTGGTGGGAAACCCACCAAGTCCAGAATCCTCCAGACAAATCTTCGGTGTCTGGAACTGGCTGGCGTGGTACAGCAACCAAGATAATAATCAACCACCTGGAAGAGCTACCGTGCTGAATCAGTTAGAAAACGAAATGTCCAAAATTTCAGCACAAACGGCTGTTGCATACATAGAAGACATGTGGACCATATTCGATATGCATCTGACGATACTACTCCGTCCACCTCAACGGGGACTGGTATTTCTAGGCGCCACCCATGTCACAAGGGGTTCAGAGCATCGTGCCAACCAGCCACACAGACCTACAACATCAGCTGAGCTGTGGAGGATGCGGAGGTTTTAACTGAATTGATTTTGCACCTAATCATGTGATCAATGAACTTGACAAATTCCGTTTGTACGTACGTTTGTGTATATCACTATGACCTCTACATGGCGACCGTATTGTTTACTACTGGAGTCCGTGGATGTGTAATTCATCCATTCAACGCGGAATATCACAGGCGCGTTGCCCGAAAACTTGTGTACTGACACCAGGATGTCTGAAATAACCTTTCAAGACTCCTCGGAATTGACTCAGCGATTCTCACAATAAGTTCAACTAGTATCTCAGAGTTGAGTGGTCCTGGACAAGTGAGGAATACTATTCAGTTGGAGGAGAGTACAGGAGAAGTACTGGGACCGGATGAGGCTGGGAATAAGGGTTTCACCGCCCCGATTTCTCGGAAATAAGGAGGTAGGCGAATATGATGAGAATGACTCTCAGATTCCTTGACAGCTGGAATATCCAACACCGTTGGGTCCAAAACAAGTCTTGTCTGAGAGTAACACAATTAATTGAAAGTGTAGCCCACAGAGAGGATTCTTCTTGTGGGAGTGACATGGATGTATCCACTGAAACAGTCTCAAAGAGTGCGAACAGCGGTTTGCTGGACTCCTATTGCAAATCATTGACGGATGTGATAGGAAAGATGGGTGGTTGATTAAGATAAAGTTAGGATTCTTGGAAAGGACTAGCCTCCGTGGACAGTCTTCATTGATAAACTCACTGTGCAATCTACGTGTTTACTGAAGAAACAACCAGCACACGAACTGTGAAAACGGGAGCATGCGAACAATTGTGAAATGATAATGGCAAGATCGAAACTGGGTTGTCCAAAGGCAAGTCACCGGTTAACCAAACGGCTAGTATGGTTCCCATGGTCATACCTTTTCTTAAAGCATGTGGTCACCTATAAAGCATAAACAACGGCCAATTATCATGTTCAAATCAAACCGAGTCGTTCAGCCACAACATCGCTGCGACCCGCAAAACGTAGTCGGATCGAAATGTTGCTTAGGACCAGAAATGAGTGGTCAAAACACCAAAGGTTAATAATGGACTGCCCAGTCACGATGTCACGCCTCAACCTCGGGTTCATGTCTGAGAGAGTAGTTGGTCCATGTTGTTGTGCCACCCTTTTCACTAATTTATCTTCACTCACGTTAGCCTCCGTGTTCCACACGCGTCGCCGTAATTCACATCACGTGCGTGACCAGACGCTGATCCAGCGCACTGATAGGCTATAAATATTCATCAAATGTCGGAGGGTACAATAATAATGCCCACAAGGATACTACTCCTTTCGCGGCAGAAGTTTCGGTTTCCATTTCGGTTAGCTATCGATCGGTATGGTAGGCCTAGTCTAATTAGCTACTGCAGGGTGCTTGTGGCAACCTCACTACTGACAGACTACTGGTATACAAACAATAATCATAGTAATAACACCACCACCACCACCAGCTAGGTAAAGTTGCAAAACAAATGGACAAAACTCGCCCCTCGGTAGTGAAGGGGTTATCGCGGGTCAGTTGCCGCACAACTAAACCTAGCCCGGTTGTAGTTCTTAACTGGCTTCTACAAGTTTACCGTAAAACTATATCCGGCTCTGTGTTGACTGTTTGCAATTACATACCACTTCAATGCGAACTTCTGCCGAGACAGAATGAGTGGACCCCAATAATGTCACAAACTGTCGCTGGCCGGTAACAGCAATCAGCCGTTACATCAGTGCGGCTCCAGCCGCGGCAATGACCGAAATGGCGGATGTCCAGGTTCTCAGGTAACCTGCTAGGCAGTAGTGTTACCCAAAGCAAACGGGTGGTGGCAATGAAACAACAGTGTCGGGTTTATTCAGGACGTGACTGAACCCTTAAAGATGCGAAAAATAAACGATTTCATAAAGATGTGGAGTGCAATCTCAGCGTCGCCTGACAGACACCCTGGAGATTCTTTCCGTCCACCGTATGTGACTCGAAAACTTTGAGCCAGCGGAACTCATTAATTCAGAAGAACTTCGTTACAAGAATGAGAGTGCGGCATACACGAAGCTCTGTTTGGATTTATTTTCGTTCGCCCGCAACAAGGCTTCCTTGCACAGGGATACTTCAGGCGTTGCCTGTGCTCATGAGGATGCAATCTCTACACGACCACGTACCAGTGACGCCAACGCAAATGGTGATGAAAAGCCTACGTTTTAGGATCTAATTGGTGAATACTGAAGGATGGCTGCTACCTAAAACATTTGAAAACAAATAAAATAGGTCCGTTCTGCTGCGGCATCCTTGGGACGCACATACAACGCAAAAATGACACAAGTGTCAACCCACAGCCACGTTGATCAGATGGCGAATTACAAGCCAGGACATTCCAGTGAAAATCTCGCTGAGACGTAGTGTTCCATAAACAAAAGAGATGAGTACAACTTCCAGATGAGTCCAAAACTTTGAAAGATTTATATCGTGAACGTCCCGTTAAACGTACAATCGAAAAAGCGCTGAAAAGCGAATTCAACTTCAGTCCAAGTCACTAGTTTTTCACAGCCTAACAGCGTCTTTATTGACGTCAGTAACATGCACTCAAAACAAAGCAAATGAGACCTCTAATGACGCTGAAACGAATCGTACAACCGACCACACACACCGACCAATTTTTACATGCATTTTCCTGCACTGAGCAATTAACGGACAGCAAGCAAAGTAACAAACAGTGCAGCGCAGTCTAAACTGGAAAGTCAGGTGATCAAAGACAATGCTTCTGAAACTATAACAAAGCGTTTTCCACATGCGGATGCTGGATTGATGTTCCTAGGGTGGAAAAAGATATACAAATTTCGGGGGGGGGGGAGGTTATTCGTGAGAAAAGCGGACAAATAAAAACCTGGTTACCGTGTCCGGCTGAAATAGTCGTAAAACTTGAAAACCGGATACGGCACAGTACGGAGGCAAGAGAGTGTTGTGTATCAACACAGATGGAAGATTACCTTTCAGGGTGCATAATAAACACCCCATAGAAGAAACAGACCGACGACCTGCTGGATGCGTGCGCACCTACCTTATACGAATTGTAACACTGGACGCTTGTGTGTACATGCATAACTTCAAGAAATGAACGGTGAGGCAGTGACGTCAACGCGTAATGTTTTATGGGGCTACCCGGAACACGGCCTTCTACTGGACACGGAATGCCACTGTAGCTTTTATACCTATCTACGGAGCATCCGAAAACTGACCGATGTCTATCAAAATGAAGACACTGGACACTGCAAAAACCACTGGCATCAGGATTCGCTAGCTTGAACTTTGTATTCAAAAGTGATTCGTACAGGCAACAGCATCATGTGGCCGGCCAGTCAAATGACAGAATCACGTGACTCTCATAATCTTTTATTTTTTTTTAAAATTAACCACGAGTTGACCTTCGATCAGTGAATTTCGTTCGTATTCTTTATTCTTTCCCGTCTGAGTCTGACGACGACATTTCGAAGAGATGCCTTACATTCAATATGCATTGGTCTAAAAAGTAAAACAAGAAATTTCGGACAACTGGCAAAGGTCATTCTCGTCCGATTCTGTGCTGAGGATCAATATTTTTTGGGCGTCAGCACTTCCAGTTGTTGTTGCACTGTGAACACACAGACCTTAGTAATGGATGACACCAGGGGTATTGGAGTAAACTAATTCTCGGCGAAACATGCCGGGAGAAGTTGCAATACCAGGACCTGTTTTCAATGGATCCTGCAATGTCTGATTAAAGTATTTGCTATTACCGATGGTCATACAACCAAACATGCATTCAAGGCAGCAAAATTAACCGATAAACAGCTATAAGATCCAACCCTACCCAAATCCATTTTGGTGATTCCAGTGAGCCACTGGTCCCATTGTGGTTAACATTCGCCTCAGTAGATGCACGACACCAGTGTGAGTAGTGTAGCTGGACAAATTTGGAAAACGGCAGCTGGAAAACTGTTTCTCCTCGGAAAAAATTAGAACAAATAAATTGGTTGAATGGGAACGAACGGTCAAAGGGACGAGCTGTTATTGTCCGCGCGGAGCACGCTGTTTTCACACCTATCCTGTATCATCGTGATAAAGTAACCTGGGCCCATTCGTTCTCCGGTGAAAATAACCTTTTCGGTTGCGGCATGCAACTCGAAAAACGGACAGTCATGGGAGTGTCAGGTCGCTGAAATACGGGCAACTTTACCACGGCACTATCGTCGTCAATGAGTGAGTTGCGGCACAAGGTCAGAACCATTGATTGTAAACTCAGCAAACGATTCGTCATCAGTCGAGGAGACATCATAAGTGCGTGGTTTGGTGCATTGATACACCGCGCACTGATGATATCCCCTCGACTGGTGACGAAACATCTGTAGGTTATTTGCCAAGCTTGGCGAACAGATCAGCAACCAGCTGAACAACTGTCAGTTTGCTGGATCCATTGCAATCAGGAGATGGGAACGAAAACTCTGTAAATTGAAGGAATCTTTCATATAATTCCCTTAGTGTTTGACTTGCTTTCGACATCCCGGTGATCTGGCCAGGGTGACACTGTGGACAAGACCGTGGGCTATTAGCTCGATGACTCCGGTTCGATTCCCACATAAGCGCTTTCAAATTGGTCTCCGGTAACCATCCTGCTATTCTGTACACATGTCGCTTCAAAAAGGAGGACACAAAAAGAAACTATGACTATTTGTTTATCTAATATCGTTCAGCATGGCATTCAGGCATCAGAAGAGTGTTACAGCTGAACGACGACCGATCCAAATGGAGAATCATCGACAAGGAAACAGCAGAGTATAAAGCAGAGCCGATCTCCGTCGGGAAACACCAAAAAGACGTCAATAAGTCTCGAGAGGACAGAGCATTGCTTCGCGAAACAAACAGACAAGGGTTAGTATTACGCACATGTAAGGGTGCCTGGAAATAGGCTGAAATAGAAACAAGATAAATAATCGCTCATCTGTATCATCCTGTTGGTGCTTGGCTGCCATACTACCTGAAATAAACATGAGGGTTGAGATTCTGCCAGGTTGCTCAAACCTGGGCAGAAGCAGTCCAGAGACTGGAGTTGGGTTCTTACCACGGACCTTCTAATCAGTTTGGGCCCTAACCACTGAGCTATCTTGAGCTATCTTATCTTCACAATAAGGCTTTCAAATAAATCATGGTTGTACGGCAGCGAAGCATCAGTCTTGAACACTGATGACATGTTGTCCGTGGTGATGATGGTCTGGAGCTCGGAAATAAGCTAAAAAGGTGTAGGAACACATCGGCTAGGACTTTGCATACGTAATTTATGAGGATGGAATACAGTTCGTTTTCAGTAACAGATCAGCCGCAGTACTGTGCTTTGGGGATACAAACCTTTAGGTAAATAGCCCTGATGAACATCCATTGTTATATCTCAGTACTTTAAATAATTTGTTATCATCATCGACAGCAATACGCCAGTAACACATATTGGTGCTTAACTGCCATACAATCATAGTACAACCTTGGTAAAGAGTGGAAGGAAAAGGGGAGAGTAGTGGAAACTTAGTGAGAAGAAGCCCTATGCCCACAAGGAAAGTGATCACGAATAAGGTGTGTACACCTTTGGACAGCAATAAAATAAACACATCTGAGCATCATGTCGAAATAATACGCCATCAACGGGAGTGACCCGACATCTATTGCGGACCTCAATCGACAGAAGCCCAGGCCGATCATAGAAAACTGAACCACAGAACTGGCACAAACACCGATCCATCGCTACGCTCCACTACACCTTCTAACAACGCACTGACGATGTCACCTCGATTGGTGATGAAACGTTTGCAATCGAATTGCCCAGCTCAGCGAATAAACCAACGACCATGTGCTGTCAACCAGTTGTTTTTTGTACCACTATTCGCTTCGAAGCTGAACTGATCTTAAACAGAGCCAATTTACTCGATGAGGATCTACAAGCGAATCATGAGAGTAAATCAAACAGGACCATGGGGAGTTTGACTCAGGAGAGCCGGTTGTTAACCGGGTGCTGCTCAAACACTGGTGTCTGTTTCATGTAAATGGAACACTTTTTCAGTTTCCTGATGTTCTCGTGTAACTTGGTTCGGCGACTAGGTATCTTGGGTAGAACCAAAGTTACTGGACTGACCGGATTTCGAAAAGAATGCTCACTACCTGTAGGGATCATGTGGAATCTGGAATTTTATTTACCAAGAGACTCTGCCGAATGCAGAGTTTTACCAGCAGTAAATATCCTTGCGATAAATAAGAACATTTTCGTACAGCATGTTGGGTCGATCAGTGGTGAATCTCACATATCTTGACACGTGACACGCTGCCGGCAAGAACGTGGGGACTAATCTCTCGCCACGTCAGTTTGGTATGTTGCAACCGAAAAAGGATGGAATGATTGTATACCATCACGGTCTTCGTCCCTTCTGAACTGGTCTCAGACCATGTCCATCAAAGTTGTGCAAAACATCAGCAGGGACCCACAAGCACACAGCGCAATCATAGCTCGGTCACGAGAACGAGGTAATACGTTATCTGTAACTCATATTGAATTTAATCACTTACTGCCTTGTAGTTGTTGACGACTTGATTGAGGGGAATACCAAACAATATTCCAGCACCACTTTCAATAAGCAGCGCATGGTTTGGTGGGATTTAGGCGGTGGTTTGGTAACAGCCGTGCTTTAAGTAGCGAGAACTAAACAATGGGAACCCGCTTCGGATGAGTATCGCTACAGATCTTGCCACAGAGCAGGCAAAACTTGAAAAAAAAACTTGTTCATGTTCTCGAATCGGAGTTTTCCTCATAAAATACGGTGCACAAACCAGGTTGAAACGGGTGAACCCAGACAAGTCTTACAAAGAAGATAGGAAGGCGGGAATCCAACCTCTATTCCAGACCTGTCGCTTCGCTTCCGAAAACAACTGGGGCACGGTGTTGGGGCTTCGACAAACAAATGTGCGCGGATCGATTACAGATGCAAACTCAAGTACACACGTTGATGGAGCGCTCAAACAAATGAGGAGAACAGACACAATAGGTTTGGAAACGTTTTCCCTGACGACAGCCTGGTACATTCCACACAGAAGGCGCCAGCACTCATGCCAATTATGGAGATTAAACATACGAGTTCCACCACTGTTATGTTTGCTCGAATGAGTGAATGTGGGAGGCAGTGCACTCATTCTACAATGATATCCCATGCAGCAGGCTGGGTCTACTATTCTGTACGAGGTCACAGTATATGTGCGCTACTGTAACTACAAGAAACGTTGGTAATCTGATCGCGCATATAGCACTTGTCCATCCAGCTCAACCGAAATAATTCACTCTGGGTAAAAGATAAACAGATAGAGAGATAAGCGTTCAGTTGTAACACCCTTTCGGTGCCTAGCTTCCATGCCACCCAAAGGAAGCACGAGAGCTAAGATAGGTTGCCAGGTTGCCCAAGCCTAAACGGGAGAAGTCCAGATGCAGAGGTCGGGTTCGAACCATGGACCTTCCGGTCAGTAAATTCGCGCTCTAGCCACTGAGCCATCTCGTTCTGAGTAGCCCCAAATAGAGTAAACCCTGAAGAGAAACCACAACCAGGAGAGGGTTTCGGTATCTCCTCTGGGTGGAGATTGCATACTAAACTGCGAAAGACGGGAGAATGTAATGGCCGGCTAAAAGCGAAGCAGTTCGACTTGGGTGTGACGGAGTTGAGGGATGACAGCAACATCTTGATGGTCAGGGAAATACTGGTGCTCGTCACAATGCTCAAATGAATAGGCCGGCCGATGGCTCACACGAAGACTCTGTATGTGCAAACGGACCTTCTTTCTCATGGACTTACGTCGGAACTACTGCTTCGCATACACTAACACGCTCAGCTGTGTCCAAACAACCAATTACTTGTACGCATACAGCGGCTTAACCAAAATTCACAAGCGAACCCGTACTGAATTCCAGCCAGCGAGTATACTACAACTGGCTCCCTCTGGAGAGAGCACTTTGAGGGGAGAATAAAAAACCAGTCTATTTAGTTTAGAAAGAGTAATCTTGCTGTCGTTATCAGCTTTCAGTTTTCCCGATCATATGCGTCTTCTACACCTACAAGATATATTTCCAAACGGATGGTCGGAGTTTTATCTCACTTTGAAATGGATCCATTGCTGTTGTTCCAGTGGTCATCATATCACCAACTCCACATGACTGAGCCCATTCTCCTTCAATTTCTGGTGGAAATTCTTCGGCCAAAGGAAACTCTTCTTCCTCATTGAAATTTATCAGGTAAACTTCCAATCAATCAATGAGTTAGGTAATCCAACTACTCACCATCAGTCAGATTATTCTGACTCAGTCACGCACTTTCCAGAAGTTTCAGTCACTTCTCGTCATGTGCGGATTCTCCAGCTGAAGGTTCCTTTTGGGTTGGAATTCCACACACACACACACACACACACACACACACGGCTAAGTTGTCAAAGCGATGTCTCGTGCATTTTAAAGATACTGATTAGAGTCTAGCAAACGATAAGTATTTACACAGTACTATCGTGAAAAAGACACTTCATTATTCGTGCGACTTGATTTACAGGCGATGAGAGAAATTCAGTGCTCATACGAACCTGTCACCCGAAAGTTGTGACGCAAAAGCAGCTTTCGAACGGCCTCAGTAGGCTGCTAGACGGCGTTTTTGTTGTGATTCAGCTATGTTTTTGAGCACGTGCAGTCGATTCCGCGTAGTACCGGTGCAATTAAATCGCATCAACCTAAACATAGAGATGGGAATGTCGGGGTGCACAGTGTAGGCGGCGCCGGGTCATGTCTGTTTCACAGTCATACCGCATGCATACCGAACAAAGTGACTGGTAAAAGTTGTTTAGTTTAGTTAACCGTCTATCCATCCTCAGCTTTCCAGGATACACAGTCCACTGGTTGGATATCACACCAAGGAAGTTGGTCTCTTCTAAGCGAGATTTCGACTGAGAGTTGCCTCGGAAAACACTGACCACGAGAGCAGTATTTTCGGAGGAGACCAAGTATACCGTCCTAGAGGGACCATGATGTGAAAAGGGAATCCATTAAACTGGCTAAAATCGTTCTATGGGCCAGAAAAATCTGTCTCTCTTAGAAGAAAATTTGATTTTGTCATTGTGAATAAGTCTAGACACTCACCGATGCATTTTTGGTTTATCCATTTCAGCAGTCAGTCGTTTTTGAACCACAACGACCTCGCTCTGATTGTTCCACGGAGACTTAATGTGCTCGAACGAGGCGAATAATACCGATTGCTGCTGCAGTGTTACGGTCCGACCGGTTCAATCGATCCCCACTACTTACTGGCTTTTCCGAGCCCATAACCGCCACTTGCAAGCCAACCTGGTCGGTTTGTGTAAACGTAAAAAACTCACTGAACTTCCGGAATTCCTTCGCTACTGTTGGTAAAGTAAAGTGGTACCATTATTTGTTGTTCCACCTTCTATCTATTGACACGCTCAGTGTCAGTCGTCCGGATAACGCGGCTCATATGTGTGGACAGAGCTCAGTAGAAGGGGATACAAGTTTGAAAATGCACCTGACGATTAAGTGATAACATACGGCTGACAATAAAAATTTGAGTTTACTAGGATTCTGTCGGGTTTTAAAGGACAGGAGGGGTAATCAACAGCGTACTCCAGATTTTAGAGAAAACCAAGTATGAATCGGTATCGGGTTGGTCAAATCAGTGAAACCCATGGAATGCTTTACTTTTGAGAAAACTTCATCCAAGAAAGACCTTGAAGGAGGGAATATTGACTACTGAATACTTCATGATGTATGCATTTCACACAGAATTAAGTAACTAAGGTACGTGTGGTTACACTTATGGCCTTGACTTCATTCCGCTTGCTAGATATGGATGGATGGAGTGCTACTCATCCACATCAGGATGATTTTACTAATGATTGCCCTATAAAGGTGTTTGTCTTTGGCCGAAAAGAATCAGGTTGTGCATTTTATCGAAGCAGAACACGACAAGTAAAGGTTGTCCACAACCTTGACATAACCATCGTGGATGTGTTTTTCTCTCAATTCATGTATAACCTTATGGTGGTTGAAAAAATTGGACACTATGTCTTATTCAAGCTTCGTTTTTGTTCGAACCTCTAAGTGACCAAAAAACGAGAAAGTACCAGACAATTTCCACGTCCGTTGTTACGGCCATCGTTGGAAGTTCCGGTGATCAAAACAACCCACAGTACGCATTATTTACATAAATCGGTCCTCTCGTGCGTCGTGTTTCATCTAAAACGGACCCAAACGTTAAAGAATTGGGACCGACGAAAATAGTCCTCGATTGAAAAGATTACTCACTAAATGAGAATCACTGCACATGACCTTGAAACCTATATGCACTACGTCTTCATGACAATGTAGCAACCACGAATGCGCTTGGCGTCTTCGCGTAGGATTCAGGTAGTCTTTCTGATCCACTGACAACCAACAAGCAGACAGATGAAGGTACATCGGGATAAGGAATTAAGCTCAGCTTTCAATGGGCCCAGAGCGGAAAGTTATCCGTATTTTCAAGTTTATGATAGTGACAAATGGCTGACTTTTCATCACCAACCGCAGGAACAGTACACATAAAATGACAAGATGAGACGATTGCAGGCTCTAAAATTTCCAGAAAAAGAGTGAATGGTAGGAAGCAGACTTCCGCGCCAAGCGGTAATAAAAACTGGAATGAGGAAAAAAGGACTCACTTGTTCGTACTGCTACGCCAATTGGGCATGGGGTCGGGGTCGTTGTCGTTAAAATCGTAGCTAGCCTGAGGGTCCTGAAAAGCAAAAGCAGAAAAGCGCGCATGAAAGCAGTTACCTGTGGAGAACACAGTGGATATGTGCTGTGTAGAAAGCAGACCAGAAACATTCGGGAAACACAGAGGCGTCAGTGAACTTTGCAGTGCATACGATGCAGTCACGCTGGAGAACCATGGCGAAGCGAGTACTAACACGGAAGTCAGTCACGTTTGGATCCCGCTAAACTGAAATGAATGACGGAAAGAGTCAACTAATGTTAATCTGGTTGCACTAGAGGGCCGATTGTGTCCATCTCACGCGAGCACAGTCATTCGGTCACATGATAGAAAGCCACCAATCAGGGCGAGTACAGTACTCGCAGCAATGCAACGTGATAGGAGGTTCTGAGACAGTCGCGGTCTAGTCTAAGGACACCTAAAGACAACCCTACGATGTCGAATGCAACGCATAAGTTCACTGTCTTGCTCCGTAACCTTATTGCACGCGTTCACTTTTTTGGGGAATGCTATTAGCTTGGCATGTATTTTAAGCAGTATAAATAATGAAAAACAATAGTCACCCAGCTGTAACACCCTGTCGGTGCCTAGCTGCCACGCGACCCGGAGAAAGCATGAGGGTCAAGATAAAGCCACCTTGCCCAGGTCTAGGCAAGAACAGTTGAGATGCCGGAGTTCGGTTCGAACCACGGACCTTTCGGTTAGTACATTCGCGCCATCTCAAGCAGTATAGCGTCAATTTAAATGGCTTTACAGTGAAGGACAAGATAATACTCGAAAGCGAGTCATGTTGCGGCTATAGGCTAACTGAGTGCTCATTTTTACTGTAAACATTGATCGGATTGCACTCGGAAAGACCAAATATTTTACCAGTCTACAGAGATGTGGAGAACTGAAATTCAACGGCCCAGAGGTGTACGTTAACATCCTTTAGGGAGTTGCACTGATTGTTCGAAAAATACTCATGACAATGTTGGGACTATTTATAACCTGTCCGAGAGCCTACGCCAACGACCTCTAATTCGTTGTTTCCTGCTGGAGCCGTCCTTGTTGATCAAGTTGACCCAGAATTCGTACCACTTTTAGGGTTTCAGCAATCGATTCACATTTAAGACATTCTAGCCTTTCGAACTCCGAAAAACCGTCGAATTTGTCCATTGTCTAGGCCGGTCTCGAGTTGTTACCTTTAAGTTCTCATGGTTAAGACATGTCACCAAGTGGAGGAAAGTGCCGCCAACATTCAACCACAAAATCGAAAAGCAGCATAGTTCAGAGATAGTTTGGAATGTGCATTCGCTTCATTCCTGGTGGAGGTTGTCCATCAGTCTTGCTGCGTGTGGCAAATTTTCAAACCTAAAAATATGAGGATGTAAACATGCTGGATCAAGAGTGCGCACAGAACCGATATTCATACAAAGACCTGCTACAAAAATAGCTTCTTATAGATGAACTCATGGCAGTTACGTAGACAACATATGAGTGGCCAGTAACAACGATCGTTTGTCAACTCACAAGCACCAATTTGAAACCGCACACTCAAGCTATCGCCTCAGTACGACGTTAAGAGGTTAGAAATTATCGGGCGGATTTCACACTACGCAGGTGCGGCGGCAAATGAAAACGTTATATTCTATTCTTCTCTTGCTCTGAGGGGATGAGAAACCCAATAGGAGCAAAACACTGGAAAGAGCATCCGGTTGTCGAATACAAGTGACATACCAATTTATTTCAGAAATATATTGGGATAATCTCACGCAGTGGGCCTGGTTGTGATAAGGAGAAGTCATCCCTTTCTACATGGAAACGTTTCTGTGTTAGAATTCATGACAGTCGTGAGCCAGTAGTGCGTCATCCTAAGACATTCTATCCGTTGCTAGGTGATGACAGGATGATCGATAACAGCGAGCGATGGTTGGAAGACGGGGTAACCACCAGATCAGTTCATAGCAAGGACCGCTAGTCAGACCACACAGACTGATACGCAAGCCGACTGAGTGATAGTGCTCTACTTTCATGACCAGCTCGATTCACACATCGACCCGATTCGCTAAGCTTGCGAAGCGGGTGTACTTACTGACCGACCGCAAGACAGAATAAACGACTTAGCTGATGTAACGAAAGGTGGGTTTTGTCAAAAGGCGCAACCTATTGAGGTGAGGTGGGTGTGTGATGGGGAGAACGAAAAAACGATCCTCGGAAGCATTTTTGAGCTAACACTGGATAAGACCTCCATTAGGCTTAGAAAACTACGTTACAGTGTTTTTGACCCACGATAGCTTCCGAAGCACATGAATTTCGATAAAAAATAGTTATCAAGGTGCTGAAAAATCTTCAGCAACCCACGACTGGTTTAGCCGTTCTTTGGGTTCATCAGGTAGGTATCTGAAATCGGATTGTACAAAACTGGTGTGCAAATGAGTGTGATTCACCAAGGTCAGTCGGTCAGTTTACCGACAACAAACTATGCACCAGGGGTAAATTGGTTCCAGCTGATACAGTTTCGGTTATCGGAAAATAGGAGAACAGGAAGATATAGAGAGAAACTGGAGACGATGGCATAAATGGTGTGGAATCAGTCCAGTTATTTGAAGGAACTCCATAGCTGCGAAATGAAGACGAAAGTACAACTTTTCATATGTGGAACCTAGATAACAGAAGTCGAAATAAAATGGGGAAATGTCCTGTGAGGAGGGTGTGGGGTTTATCAGGGCTAAAGAGGCTACTAGAATGGCTTTCGACAACGCAACACCATCTAGAGTGATTCGACGAAACTATGCGCGAGGCTGCAAAAGGTAATGTGACCCCTGGAAGGGCACACACACAAAGGAGTGGTCAGATGATGCAAGAAGAGCGGATTTTTCAGCGATAAAAACAGTGGGGGAGGTGTTGAGTATGCGAGTAAGTTGGACTCCACCCGTGTTAGCACATGAACAACCAGCCACGGAGTACAGATATAACAAACTGTTTGAGATTACCCTATCAATGTGGCCCGCTGAAGTAAAAAGCTTGTCAGTGGTGGTAAAGACGAAATTAGAGGGCTCGCACATACAGCACACTGGATTACATCCGGGGAGTGGAGTATGATAACCACGAAGTGGAAAAACGGCGGAGGGTGATTAATAATCTAGGTTTACAAGAGGTATTCGATACTATCACATTAGTGTTGGAAACAAACTTCAGCAGAGACGGTGTCTGGTCTGACGGGACAAGAAAGAGAATACCTTCTTGTATGTAAATGAATGAACAGCTGTTGAAAGAAGCAGTTGTTAAATCGACTATTACAACCGCCGTTCAAAGATTCTAGAAATGTTACCAGGAGAGTACTGCATAGAAATTTTCTTTGCAGAATCCACTGCAAATCGCCAAGCTTGATAAAAATTGATCGGGCATTGATAGAGACACCTTCGATACAACTAAACTGCCGGTCACCTTGAGTGCGTGTACAAATCTTTATGCGAGGAAAGGTCTCATTAAGTTTGAGCGGGAGGTCTGATCCCCTGGAAAATCTTGCAATGCAGTGAAACAAAAGTTTTAGTTTTTCTGACACGGATTGACGCGAAACACCCACTTCCATGAATGATAGACCCATGGTAATGTCGTTTCAAAGAGCGTCCTGTGTGAATGACGTGACGAGTGTTTCATCAACACATTCGTCACTGTTAAAAAGCGGTGCACCAATGAGAGAAAAGGAAAACAGAATAGGATAGACGTAACACACTACTCCTAATGTTGCTGAACTCTTCGACAGCAACCATATGAGTAACGTGTTACGTCTAGACAATGTATTGCGATATCTCGAATGGCGAGATGGCTCAGTGGTTGGAGCGCGAATTTACTGACCGGAAGGTCCGTGGTTCGAACCCGACTTCTGCCTCTCGACTTCCCCTGTCTAGGCTTGGGCAACCTGGCAATATCCTAGCCCTCCTGCTTCCTTAGGGTGGCATGGCAGCTAGGCCCGAAAGGGTGATACAGCTGGACCATCCCATTAACTTGAATATCGTAGCAACTGAAACATGAGGCGGCGTAGTGCAGCACATTCAGTTGAAGAAGAACATCATAGACGAGGGATTCTGGTGGTATACAAATGAGTGGAGTTGTCGCAAAAACAGAATAGTATTTTGCGATTTCTGAGCGAAAATTACGACCTGATTGGTCCACACGATCCAATTTTTCGTTCTGACTAGTCGATGACAAGTAAAGGTGACTGCTTGTAACCGGCCAGGTATGCTCGAGAGGGTAGAAATTTTTCTAACAGCGGAGCTGTTGACAACTTTTGTTCTGACATTCTGACATTCTGACCTAGGAAATACGCCCAGGTGACTATGGCTGCGAACCAGTCTAGTGAGTTAGCGGAATGTCAACGACATTCCGTGTGTGAAAAAACAGTCGATTCCTGCGTCATCAGGAACTCTGGGATTGAAAACGGGGAACCGCCTATTGTGACACAAGCCAAGTTAAAGAGTACTACGGCACGGGGTAACACCTTGCCTCACCTGCGCACCCTCGCCTGGTTCCCCGACCACTAAAAAGTCAAACTTGTGTGGACGCCCAGCTGCCCTTGAGGAAAGTTACCACCTGAGGATGACCACTATGTGCCAAGTCAGTAACTAAATGCCGGTGGTTGTTGAGGTTGTACGGGAAATACAGTTTGGTCCCATTAAAAGAACCAAAGTATTCGACTTCGTGTCGAATCCTTGAGCCACTGAATAGCTTCAAGTGACAAACTGACCGGACTGTTACATAGGATAATGAACAGTTCTGAGAAGAGGGACGGAATGACACGTTCATCACTTTACCGGTAGGTAGTTTTGGACCATAGAAAATGACTTATTGCACTGAAATACGAACTCAAAAGTGGAATTCGCTGTGGCACATTCGTTACAGTATGTATATTTATGCATATTTATTTTGTCTGAAGCACGTATAAATCAAAGCCCCAGGCACCACGCTCGATAACTGGTTGATGATTAGCACAAAACATTCGGTATTAGGATCTGACTTCAAGTACCCGATTAAAGACTAATCAGTTACGGCTACATTCGCGATTATACCCACACTTACGCGTGTTGGTGGTATGTCAAATTTGTACAGTTCGATGAAGGCCCGGAAGAAAACCGGCACACCTGTAAAGGTCAAACTATCCGATTGGCTTTTCATGAAAAAAGAGGCGAGTATAACACGTGATAGCACACTAACAACACATTGGCAACACATTCCATTTGCGACGAAAAGCTCCGCAGTTCTTTGCTGCCCTTGATTTCCTCGCAGACGTGCCTTCCAGTAGGCAATAAATTTACTCGAGCTACCGATACTTGGATACATTTCCATTCAAGACGGAGCCTCTTCCCTCTCAGACAAATAACCTTGGATTTTGTGGTGGGTGGTTGCGGGATTTGTAGAATGCATGCTCACATCACTCTCGTTTGAACAACGTCCTCCTATCCTGGCGCAATCATTCTGGTGAGTCCACACCAAAGTGGGGGAAGCACTGGACTCGAGTTTCGCTCCTATTAGAGCTCATCAGCAGTGCATATCCTTGGCCGTGCAGGTGGTCTGATATCCGAACTTTTGACATGTGAGGCGAGAGTGTTATCACTACACCACCAGCGCACGCATCTGAATTTTTACGTCAGAACAGGTGAACATATTCGCGCTTGAGTGATGTAATTGAAAAGCCCGACACCTCGAACGACGAACCATTAAGATAACTTAGTTGTGTCGATCAAATCACCCGCCTGAGCGTGCCGTGTTGCGTTCCCAATCCTTGGACTAATGAGCACGTATTCGTCCTCAGTAGGAGTGTCGGGACTACCGAATGCGAAGCTGTACCAACTCGCTGATGAAAACCTAGAGAATTGTAAAAAAACAGTCGTCCTGCCGCGCGCATATTGGCTTATTTCAGTGTCACGACGAAAACACATGCCAAAACAACAGATGAAGCCAACATCTTCATCAGAAATGGAGTATGTTCCATTCTACCCACCGCCATTGCACCAGACAGGTTTCAATCTGAGAAGGTCTGACTTGTCTGCAGGTCGGTAAACATCAGGTGTACACACTGGTAGCGTAACCCCATCATGGATGGCCTCACAAAGGATGGTGTGCACATACACCCACGCATTCATCCGACCGGATGTGAAAAAAACAATCAACAGAACGTGGAGTACAAACTTGCAAGCTTAGACAAGAAAACTGATGCGTTGTCCGACCGGAGGCAACATTATTGGTGTGCTGACACCGCCTTTTAGAGTGGCCGATCGCATCGTGAAAATCTGGTGTATCCCACGCGCAGTGGGTAATGCCAAATGCAGTTGGCTCTGAGTCATGCGTACATCCACCTGAACGCATTGGACCCCGTATAAACCCGAGGAAATAATGAAGGACAAAAAACGGAGGGGGCACTGCAGCGTGCCCGAATGGTGGCTCGTGATTGTCAATTTTTGACAGCCGAAAACTTAAGGAGCAAAATGCATGCGAATTGTGATTTGGACGCTCACAGCACTCATGAGACGCATCCAGGCACATATAATCAGCATTATCATCAGCTGTAAAATCCGCGCACTTGCCGTACAGTGGTTATGGCTGTCACAGTTTCGTTCGCCAGTGATTTGGGGAGGTAGGGTAGAGAGCTACGCATCAGAGGCGGTAGCTGGTATAATTGATGCGTAAATAAAGGGGTGTCAGTTGACTTTTCATCGGGGAGATCGGCAGGGGGAGGGCAACAGCATGAATACATGAGCGCCAATGAGGGCGTGACTGGGCCATATCTAACAACGTCTCTAACCATTGATGTGTCCCGTCTTGGGATTCCCATCTAGGCAGACGGTAGTGATCAGCGCAGCTGAGTTTGCTGGTAATGGCTTCATATTTCGCTGCCAAGTCATTGCTTGACCTAGGCTGGCTCGTTTCTTTCGAGGAAGTCGGTAACCTGGCATACGGAGCACATGACCAAGCCAGCGCAACCTATGCAGTGTGATCAGTTCATCTATCGAGGGCAAGTTATTTCTTGCAGAAACCAACTTCAGCATTACTGATCCGGTGTTCCTACCAGACTCGGGCAATGCTCCGAAGACATCGATGGTCAAACACTGAAGGTCTTTTGACGTCTTCAACGCGCAGCGGCCAGGTTTCTGACCCGTAAAGTAATATGGAGCGCACCGCAGCATTGCAAACTTAACACTTAACGGATAATTGTCTACGCCACAGGTGATGCAAGTTCACGAAAGCTGCTCTGGCCTCCCTAATTCGGATGGAAATAGCATCTTTCGCGAAACCTCCGGGACTGATACAGCTGCCCAGGTAGACTCACTTATCTACCACCTCAATCAGCTCATCTGCAAGCATGAGGTTAGGGTTCGAGCCCACCCAGTCTTGCAACGGTACTTTAAGCTTTGCAGGTGTGAGGCGCAAGCCAAAGCGTGAGGTAGAATTATTTAGATTATTTAATGCTGTCTGCATTATGGTAGTGTCAGATCCAAGAATAGCTATACCCTCTGCGTACTCGATAAGTGAACAAATGCTCCAGGGGCATTTCGACACCACACACATTACAGGCTGGGAGTGAGTGTCCCATAATCATATCAGTGACAAAGAGGGAAGGTGAAGGATGACACTCTTGCCTTGTACCACTTGATGTAGTGAATTCAGGCAACAACTTCCAGTAGATCTTCACGCGTCTGCGCGAGTTAGCGTACAGCAAGTTAAAGAGAGTCGAGAATTTTTAGGGACATCTTTGCTTCATAAACACTGCGAAAGTCAGTAGAGTCAAAGGCAGCTCTCAAGTCAGGGAAGACAACCATTGTTGGTTGCTGGAAGCAGTGTAGCTGTTCCAGAATCTGTCGGAGGGTGAAACTTTGATTGATGCATCCTCTTACAGGAATGAACCCAGCGTGGTTTTCACGGATCTGTCGCTCCCGATCTCACTTTTGAGGTGTACTAATTTCTGTAGGAAAACGTAATCAAATTTCGAAGGATAAAACCAGAGGGCGCCTTCGGTGCCACTGCTAGCAGGTTGACACCATGATGATTTTCACACAGCGTCCGCGTACCCATTTTGAAGGAACAACTGTCAACGTACCACATTCTGCATGAACTTTCAGTTCACTCCATATCGTACCAATCAGCTTTGTCAGATGGGTCACCAGGGATTCGCTGCCTTCTTTAAGGAGGGATGGATACAGACCATCTGGTCCCGGTGGCTTCTCGCGTTTCAGCACGGATATTTCGTATTTTATTTCTTCTTCTGACGGGCGATCAAAGTTTCGTTTTCATTCGCCCGTATGCACTGTTTCCAGAGGCTGTGTTTCAGGAGGCCAGCCAAACTATTCTTCAAAGCGTTCCGCCCATCTTTTCAGTCAGAGTTTTTGCGAGTGAATTCATGAGCCACCTTTTTTACTTATAGTTTCACTGACCGTTTCTTTCCTATGGCTATTCGATCGTATCAAGTGGTATAGGGCACGGCTGTTTCTGGTAGCAGAAGCCTTCTACATCTCCGGGGTTTTCGATGTCCACCAAAGCTCTCGGCCTTTTCTTAGGCTCTTCACATCAGTCAAGTAACTGACGACTGACGCAGCAACATTTGTCTGTGTAATGCGAGGGGGTTGGAAGGATATCGGTGGACAAAGAACTGTGCGGGCAGATGATTTCTCCCAGTTGCCCAAGCCGAGGAAGTTGGGTTAGTTTGAGGTCCCCACATTGAGCTTTTGACTCAAACGTCTGACCCAGAAGACAGTGGGAGGTTGTCGGGTTTTGTTCGGGAACCCTGCCCTAGCCTCTGGCTGAAAATCTGACCTGCCAAGCAGCGAGCAGTAGGGTTTTCTTTATGGACCCGATGACTCAAGAGTCTGACCTGACCGGCTGCGGGGGTGGGTGGTGGCCTAACCCGAGGGCGCAGGGATTCAGATGCGGCTGCACACAGCAAGTGCCCTTTGACCAGCACCAGGCTGTTTCGTTTTAAAAGTATTTCGACCGTATTCAATAATGTGCCGGCGGTCACGGTCAACCGTTGGGCGATCAGGATGTGCGGTTTTTGGGGCCGACCCTTTCTAACCCGTCCTTCCTTGGGGGAAGGCAGCATCGCTGCTTCCGTGAATATGGACATGCTGGTCGCTTGTAGGAAATACCTTACTGCCTTCACACTCTCATGGCAGAGGACGGTACTTTAACCCCAGGCCACCTAGTAGCACGATTAATCGCAGTACGGGTTCTCGTTGCGCTTTATCCGACCGCTCTATTTTGGCCTTCCTGGCATGGTTGCACCCTGTGATACGGCATTCCAGTCAGTGTAGCCGGCGGGATATTGCAGCATTCAAGCCCGACCACCACGTCAAGGTGGTAGCAGCTTGTTCCGTATAACGATGGTTGCAGGGTCACCGCTGGCACCATTGTAAGATTAGCAATCCGGAGAATGGAGTGTTAGGGCGGGCCAACTGTGCATGTACGTGAAATATATA
>SJOL01006456.1:643589-663440 GCA_004794785.1 Opisthorchis felineus | reverse complement strand
AATCCAATACAGCGTAATACGGTACAATACAGCAAAATGCGACAAACGTAGTGCAGTGAAAAATTATGATACAACGAACTGTATAGATATGAAATAGCAATACACACAGATGGGCACAACCCGGAAATCCAAATCAGTAGCCTTCACTGGCGAAACACTGAGAGCTTCTATTGGCATGGGCGGTGGTACTCACCAGGACGACAGCAGAGCTTGTCTACTACTCAGATTATATCATAATAAGAAAACTAGTTGAACTGTAACGAATAAAGGCACTTTGATAGGAAAAATAAGCAAACACTGTCTAACTGCGCTGCACCGACTTACGTAGTTCTTCTTCAGATCTGTGTGATTGTGATCCACACCATCGTCCATTATGGTGACCACCACTCCTTTGCCTGAGTAGCCTAACATCCAGGCTTCTTGGACGTTCATATCGTAGCCCTGATTTAGGTCATGTCGTATCTGAAATAGGAGGATGAGAACAGATTAGGTGAGGCATCCAAATTCATTCAAAACGGGAGAACTTACTCACTTCAGAATTTAGCGAGATGAGTGGGATACAATCGTTCCACGACCACTGAGTATTTGGTACAACACTGACTGGTAGGGACTAGAAGAGCTGTAATCGTGCTCGTCACGTGTTTCACTGGCTCAGTTTCAATAAAACATGGCGAATGCTCAGCTACTGACTGACACGTACCGAGTCAACAGACTCACGTAGTATAGTGTGTGCCATGCCTTCAAACCTTGTTCAACTTAGAATCTTCAAACTTTGTATGAGCCTACGCAAATCTATATGGTCACTGGATGCGTGTGGGCAGTTGAGATTAAATTCACAAGACCGCAGAAAAATCATACAACAAGGTGTGGGTTTACGAGACTCCATTCCGGTCAAAGCAACTTTAGCATGGAACCGATTAGCTTGTTTCTCACTTATTTTTGGTTGCTTAAATATCTGGTTTTAAAGCAATCGGTACCAAATATAATTCATTTTCGTCATTACTGCATGGTTTTCACATTCAATCCTTGGATAAGTTTAATCCCTCAATTACCTCCATAAACTCCTCCCCACAATTCTCCAGGTGTTCTTGATGAGGTTCAAGCTCGGACTATGAGCAGGCCACTGTGGCACGATAAACATGGTCTCGTGAGTGACTTATTGTGCACAATGTGCTGCTCTATCCAAAATTGAATATCCACTTGAATTACCAGCAAAAGCTGACGGTTGCGTTAAGTATCAAGTAATTGTCTAATTTCCATCCAGAATAAAAAACCAACCTTCTCCTGGCAAAAAAATGTCATCACGAAGGCGCCGTGGTGGCTTCAGCAGCTCAGAGCTGTGTGCTTCCCCAAGGTCATGCTAGCTGCACGCGAGGCCATCTGGACCGTCTAGATTACTTTCTCACCAAAAAACATCATCTTTTTTCAACAGCACTGTCAGGTGATATGATCCGCCCACTTCAGTCTCTACTTCAGGTGAATTTCGTTTGAAAAAAGAAAGTTCTTCAACCTTGTGTACTTTAAATGGGGGAATTGACGTAGTTGTTGAACCCGTCTGGGACACATTTCCAATTTGAAACACTCGTTATCTAACTAGATGCGACCCACAGTAGTCATCTGACAGCTTTACTGAAGAGCTTCTTAAAGATTCATCTGTCTTTCTAATCGGACTCCTGATGGTTCTATTCAGTTTGGTTATAACCCATTTACCACGCGATTCAGCGTCTTGTAGGCCACTGTTGGCTTTATTCAGGCTCCGACGGCGACTAAGATTGAAACAGGCTCTCGAAAGACCACCTTCAGGGGCAAAGCTTGATGATGAACATCACTCACGAATAATGACATGGAAAACACGACTCATGGTTTAACACAAATCCGTCCATGTACAACACTCACGGGAACACGTAACGTTCACATAAACGTCCCGACTTGTTAAGGCCGTTGTGACAGTTCGTACACTCAGTGCGCATAATATGGTATAACCTCATTTTTGTGCCCTCTTGGGTATTCAGCTTTGGTTTAAGGTTTGTGGTTCCTACGGTGCGAAAGGCAGAGACATGTTAAACGAGTGGCTGTAATCACTGAACGCTATTCGTATAGTCCGTGGCCGAAAGCTTATCGCTTTCGATTGGTAAGTTACTACAAAGACGGGCAACATAGAGGCTGATTTGTTAGTATGTCACGAAACTTGGAAAGAAATTCACGTCGATAATCACTGGGACTTGGAAGTGGTCCATCCAACAATTTAAGGCGCACGAATAATTCCCATCAGACGCTGTGTAACTGACCCCATCAAGTGGAACAAAAATTGGAAAAAGTTTAACAAATGAGTGATGCGGTAAAAACGCCTTATATGTTGAGTTTCAAGACAAAGAATAGTAGGACAGTTTCGTCTATTAGCAACACGGGTTGGTCGAAAGCGCACACAAGAGGCCTAGAAGTGTACTGTGCGGGTACTGGACTAAAAACACCCGAGCCATTTGAGCACGCGTGAAGCAGCGAGGTTTATAGGTGACAGTATCCGGCACAGTCCACTCACTGCTCCACTTGTACTGAGCAGAATGCTGCCCCGTTGTCCGTCACACTGAGCTGACGGACCAAGCCGATGCATTTATGCGTAGCTTATATGGGAAATGGACTTCTGGTTGTTGGTGTTCGCTAGACACCTCGGGTCGTTATGAAAATGTAAAAACCAAGGTCGCTCCTCGAAAAACCCTAGAAACAACCCACAACAATCAACTTGAACTTGCTGACAGGATAGGTGACTTTATGTCCGAGGGGTTCTGGTCACTAGCCGGGTAATTATTTTGCGCAAATAAAACTCAAGATCTGTTCCCAATGCTTCGAAGTTGCTGTCAATTTTGGCCGGCAACACAAAGTAGGGGCTGGTTTTTTATTCTTCAAACACCGTGTTATCGGTATGTCGTGCAAAGCAGCTATGTTTAGGGACGGTGGGACTGCGGACTAGTTGTTGCGGAATAAAACATTGTCAGGCAGTATCAAAGGTTCGCCAGATTTGGACGGTCAACCTTTTGTGAGTATTTGTTATTTTCAAGGCTTATTCACACAAACGGACCAGCATGAGTTGCGAACAACGAGTTTCAGCGAAAAAAAAGAAGAATATCTCGACAGGAAGTAGGTTTTCGGAATTTCCTTGACTGAGCACTGTGTGAAGTCATCGTGGGGTACTGTGAAAGCTCATTATCATTACTGGGTTACTGGGGAAAATGCTTTTGAAACGGATCAAGCTGAACTAAATAGGGGACTCAATGCATGGCAGTCGGTTCCAGCGGCGAAGTGTAAGCCAAAAAGGCACATGTGAAGTATTATAGCAAGAGCGAAAATCCATTTTTTGTACACGAATATCCTTTTACACCTGGTTTAGCAACCTAGAAATAACAATGCTCAGTCTACGCTCTTGTTCTGAAGTTGCTCTAATACCGAAAGAATAGACGTCAATAACGATCGTAGACTTCATTGGACTTAAAACCGAGCCTAGAATCGGTTTACCAGTAATCAATTACTGTATTACATTTGGTGCTGATCCATTTCGACCAGTCCAGTGCTATGTAACCTGGGATTGTGCCAGAACTGAAGTTTTGAGCCAACTATCAAGGACGGGAGTGGAACACGACTAATGCTGTGAATTTCCCCGACGACATTAAACGCCGCCCAATATGTTCAGCCTCTCCGGATCTTGACAATAACCCGGCTTTCTCCTGGTGAATCCAAAGTAGCTGAACCTGCGGACCTGGAATATGCATTTCATAGGTTGTACGGCATTCTACCATCATTCTTGGTTTCAGAAGTCATCTCGACAGGCTCGCATCCCCTCAAATGCTTTCTGCATCTATGACCGCCTGAATGATCCAAGGTGACAAATGTAAACATCAGGTCATATTTGAACAGTCCCCAAGGAGTTGCCACAAGTGTTAGTAAGCGTTTAAGGTCACTTGAGAGTAGCAGTGTTTCAAGTTGATTTTTAGAGAAACAGTTGATCCTATGAGGTACTCCTGCTGTTCCGTCGTTGCTACATTGAGTTTAAGGTTGAGCGTTACTGGATGTCACAGGTAAAGTGCGGCGTCAACTTTTGCACCTGACTGAGCTACTCCTACGGCCATCCACTACGTTATCCCTTATGAGTAAGTCTTATTCGTTACATTCTCGCAACAGGTATCTACAGGACAAAAGTAGATTCCTGGTGCTCTAATCCGGCGAACGGTCTATTGGTTGCCCGTCCATGGAAGGATAGCTAAACACTTGTTCCAAACCAACAACGGCGAGAACACGAACCAGCTCCAATGGATCGGGTGGATGGGATCATTTTTGGAATACAGTGGTTATGATGACCGTACAGTCTAACCGTCTTTTCATCACCAGCATCGTTACCACTAACAACTCAATCACGGGCAGCAATACATGAGCAGTGGAAACTTATTCTTAACCCCATACAATCAAGGAGAAACACCGTCTCAGTAAGAAGTGAAGAACAAAGGAAGAAACATTGCAAAGAGCTCCGAAGGAAACCCGTGAAGGGAAAGGCGTCCATGCCTTCGAAACTACCGAATAAACACATCTGAGCATCACCTTGGAACAAGACGCCATCAGCGGGGCTCACATAATGCCCATTGAGAACCTCATACAACACAATACAAACCTAGCACACGAGAACAGGGACTTTAGCTAAATGACAGCAAACCCGGCGTCGGTGGGGTAGCACGCTCTGTAGGATTTCTAACCGCAAGCACGGGGGACCACATGGCTTCCACCTAAGAAGGTGCGGAAATTCCAGATAGTCCAGGCTGACGGTAGCGGCTTTCATTTCATCTTGTCACGTCATAACCTGCCTTCTGCGGGCCTTCCGCCAACACGGGTTTGGAGTCGTAGACGGTGACTAACATGTGCCCAAAACACTTCCACCTGATAAGTTTTGTCTGCTGCTCGAGCGATTCCGACTCATTACCAAGTATCCGATCGCGGACCATTTTTTTATCGTGGTCACCGGAACCCGAGAAGTACTCAATAATAAGTGGACGAATGGTTTGGGTTGAATCCAAAGAAGATGAATTCAAGTTCTACGGTACTATATTAGCATGACTTATCAAATAGAAAACATACCTCTAATGTGTCGTCTGGGTTTAAAGATACTCAAAAGAGCACGACAAAGCAGTGCACACAAAAGAGGGCCAACAATGAAAATGACACACAAGAGCGTCCAGCACGGCCGTGAAAACCAACGAACTAGTGAGGGAGGAAAACAGGGGCTAGTAACGGATTAACTGGGACGCACGAAAAGTGAGACGGACCGCATAAGATCATTGATCCCAGGCCCAGGCAAACTGATCAATCCGATGGACGCAATTCGTGGGGTGCAAGGAAGTGGTTAAAGTTGGGCCAACAACGAAAGCAGGCATGAAGGGCATATAGATAATTACTGGACGGGAGCGAGCGGGGTGAACATTTGAGAAGAACTCCCCCTGTACACAACACTGTAACAAATGTTCTCTACTGTATGGGGAGTTTAAAGTCAAAACTCAGCGTAGTGGAATAAGATGCTACCGGAGGTAACCTTCTTTTCTGCTGCCTTTCAGATCGCATCTGATTATTCAAATGCTGGGGGTGTCTCCCTGAACAAAGACAAGCGGTGCTGGGACGGGAAGTTACTCACACGGAAATTCTATGGATACTCTGTTTACCTCATTTACGAATTTCCATCCATACCATGGATGGATCTAGGGAGGAAAAGCCTGTGGGAACTATAGAGGAATCGGCCTGAAAGACGCCCCGACGAAGAGGTTTGCCACGTCAATCGTGCTCCGCCTCACTAAGACAGTGGATCTAGAAGCAAGACCAAACGTAATACGCTATAGAACAGGAAGAGGTTGGGTTTACCGAATATTAACTGTGTCGGATCCGCTATTTAAAATGCCAGCAGACCAGTAACATCTGGTTCACAAACTTCCGACAACCGTTTGATTCGGTCCAGAGATGCCAACTGTGGACCACCTTGAAAGTTAATGGCATACCTCGCAGGTAACTAGCTTTAATCGGGTCATACTAATCAGATATAAAAATATGGATTTCTGCTTGCGGTTGGGCTTCTGGTGTTCAAAAGCCATGAGCTGTGAGCATCAGTCATTTTCATAACGAACTCCGATTCTCTTTAGTCCCATCCAGGCGTAAGAAAACTCCAGTCACACTCTTCATCATATATGCACGAATCACATATGGTCAGCTAACCTCCTGGCGCAAAAGTCAGACGATAGAATTGCTCCAAACCCAAGGGTATACCGAAATGGATAGAACAGAAAGTGCTGTGTGACCTATGTGCATATCGGAATATTCGTATGGGTGATATGACTGGATTATGAGGGCTGCTAAACCATATGCACTCACGATATACCACATCTGTGGATATAGTGGATCGTTCCAACGGACGGATGGAGAGACAGAACGCTTCTCTCGAATAAGTGGAACCTGCCGTTGGGCCCAAACAACCTTGAAGGAATATATATATACATACATATACGAATGTTATTAGACTTACAGAGGAACTTCTGGTGCATCTGAGTAGTCGCAATGAGTTTCTGTTTTTTACTAACTTCGGAGCACGTAGCAAGTACATATTGTCGAACCCATTTAACTAAAAGTCAGCATAATATAAGGACGACATACCGATCGAATAAGCTCCAGTCCCATGCACCTAGCAACGAGTTTCGCTGCCAAGGCACCATCAGGAACCTGGACAACCCACTCCTCAAACTCCAGATAACACTTGCCACCTTCACATATGACACTGTTGGAAGATGCTGACACGCCGAGATGAATGACAATTAGACCGAGGAAGCAGTGAATAAGCATTGCCTATCACCGGAACCATGCCCTGGAGTGACAATAACCTCAGAGCAACGTCAGGACATAATGGGCGACTTAAATAGGGCCCAAGGCCACTGGCCTAGGAGTCGTACTCCCCGCGTGTAGGAATAAATTTTCCAGTGGCCTACTTGAAGTAGCCTCAGTTTCCGGATCAGAATCAGATTTAGTATATCACCGCGATTGCCAGTGGTTCGTCTGGAATATTGTCCAGAATTTCAAGCTCCTTCCTTATCAGGCTTGTTCATTTGTAGGAAGTCAAAACTCTTAGGCATGGCCTAGTAGGCTGTCGGTTTTGGTAATCGTTTTTGGTTGTGCATCCAAAAATGAAGGGAAGTGAACGGGTTGGAACCGCAGCAACACTTTCGTAGCTTTGCGCTGCACAGTTTCGAAAGTGTTGACGTCGTGTTTTAGCCAGAGGAGTTGTACACGGCTACCTGGTTCTATCAGGGAGCGCAAAAAAGAGTTTCAGCAACCACGGTGAGCTCCCGCTTACCTAGGTTTTTGAGGGTTCTGCGGAAGAGGTTGATTAACCTCGTCATTTTTGGGGCCAAGCAACGCATGGAAGTGAGGCAGCTACATAAAGATGGGCATGGTTCAACAAAAACGCAGCCCCGTTAAAACTGTCATGATTTAAACGTGGTGGACATCAGGGCATAGACGACATACGGCACAATTTTCATAGGGGCATTGGGCGTGAAGTTTGGAATAAGAGCAAATTGGTCTTTGAGATGGTGGGGATGGCATCACTAGTGCGGTTAACAATCTTCACATTACTGAAATAAAAGTGACAGCTGTAGCAAAGTGGGATACACCTGAGCTGCTGAAGCATCAGCACAGTGATCAAACGGTGGAGTGCTGATGACAAACCACACCCGGGTAGGGTGGGGAATAAACGGAAATCTACCACCGGAATGTAGATTAAGTTGAGGACGGGCAATCTCACTAGTTCTGAAGAATTTGAACATCCTTGGTAGGACTTTTTGGGGCAGTTAAGGTGAATACATCGCATGGAAACAAACGGCCATCATGAGAAAAATTAGTGGGCTAATGAATCGAACGGAACATTGTTGCAATAAGATAGCAAGCAACTTTAAGTTCCGGCATAAATGCTGCGGACTGTGGTGGTTTCATTGCAAGGGTGACAGACCTAGCCATGAACTAGGGATACAGTGTTTTAGGGACGAGTCCCCAGCCTTGGCATGACAGTGGCGGTACGGTGATTGCAGCTTCGTACTTCGGTTCATGGGTGATCCCGAACAAGGCCGTCTCCAGGGCAACATTGTTATTAGGTTTTTATGTCATTAAGTTAGCTAGGGAGTTGCTGATGCACGGGGCCTGTATGAAGCAAGAGTGTCTTGAGCCCAATAAGAGAGCTACGTAAATCGCAAACGGTGTTGTCGCGGTCCCGACGAGGCAGCGAAACAGCACATTTAGGATGCCGACTCAACATGTGAAAAAGAGTATAAAGGGCCACTAGAAGCTCCAGGATTTTGCGGGTAGACTTCAGCCCAGGACGGAAAGCAGCCGGGAGGGATTGCATTTTATGGAAGTTTTGCCGACGCGGTAGCACCAGATGTCAAAGAACGATGCTCAGTGCTCAGGAGATGATGGTGGAGAATCGCAGTTCGAGGTCTCGTGGACGAGTGTAGCTGTACGCGAATATCTGTGACATGCATTAGCTAGATGGTTCGCCACCAAAGTCAAAGCTCGTTGTGAAGCCTTCCTTGAATGAAGCTAACGAGTATAAAAGTGTGAAGTTTGAATAAACGGGGCCGAAAACCGTTGTTCGAGCTTATGCGGTTTTGCAGCTTGTTCATGATATACGGTGTCAGTCGATTAGGCACCCCGGGGTGCTAGGCGTATGAAGTATGTGAGCGTGCTAGCGAATAAAATGGTTTAGTAAGTTATCACTGAAGCTTATAAAACGGTTCACTATCACTCATCCAAAAAGTGGGCGGGGAAGCAGCCTCATACTGACCAGTATGAGGCTGAATCATAGCAATTAGAACAGAGGGATAAATGATAATATATTACTTGTTGCGCAGAAGTGGGTGCACAGCTTATTCTGGAAGTAAGATGAATTTGAGAAGTTAACAGCCTGAAGAATACAAGAGCAAATGATCGGAGCAAATGTGACATGAATGGTTGTGTTGTTTGCTTGGAAGATGAGGTGAACTTGGTGCGGTGTGGTCACAGAGTAAAGAACGTGATATGCGCCGTCCAGTAGGCATTGCAACCAATGCTTCGCAAGATTTGCCTTAGGTCTATGTTAACTTACACGAGGGACAGCATTTTTACTCTGCTAAAGTTTGTGCTGTGGATTAACAAGGGGATTATCCGCGGAATATGTTATATCCAGGGCAAGCCCGGGCTCGAGGGCTCGGGTATTTCGCAGGGGATCTTTTTTATTTTTTCTGTTTTTAAGAACCACTCAGAAATACTGGACTAGGTGTAACACCCATGCTACCGGGTGTACGTATGCACCTGGGTGCAACGCACTATGGTACGACGTACCTCTTAACCATATTTATGTTTATTATTCCCAAGTGTGCTACCAGCTCCGCAAGGTGACGGACAACCTGGTGGTCTTACTCTTGGCCTGTGCATTGATGAACTTCGGCTAGTGGATATTTCACCTGCTCGGGGAACGCCAGGCTATTATTACAGCGCAATCAGGTCAAGCAGACATACAACGGACAGACAGTGTTTTAACCCAATCAAGGATGAGGTAGTGGATATATGCTGCTAGAAAGGCTGTGTGGTAGGAAAAGCATCACCGGACCGAGCGCCTTAGTGACAATGCCGATGCCGCATAAGCCTAGCACAGCTTCGGAGGTCACCACTATTCACCACCTTCTTGTGCGTTTGTGAGGTGCGTTAGAATACTGAGGGATCCAAGCCAGTGTTGTTGTTACACAGATGAATGGGCATGGTTGCACTGGGAGTCGAGGAAACAAGACTGGGGATAGATTGGTGTGGCCGCGCGCACAGAAAGGATTATAGGGAACCATGACGTTGAGTGGTGCAATCTAACGATACTGGATAGTCTACAGTAGCGGAAGGGATCACAGAAGGCGATTTGACGAAGCTCTTAGAGGAGGGGTAGATGGGCATCAAGTATGGAATTTATCTAGGAAGGGAGTTATCCACGGATTGCCGAAAGGCATGATAATGTATAAGTTGAAAGCTATTTAGAAAGAATAATCCAGATACGAGAATAATAAACGGGTTAGAAGATATGGCGCAGGGTATTTCAAGTAGGAAGCCGGACCAAAAGGTAGTTAAGGTTACGAAATATATAGCGAGGACGAAAAGGACTGCTCATTTGTCATCTATAATAATTTTTACTCCCAGTTGGTTGGTGACATACCATCAGGCATGATCGTACTTGTAGAGTGGCAATAGAGGTACAACTGAAGTCGGTTGACGGTACTCAAGAATGCGCGGAAACAAGACAGTCACACAAATAGTGGGCATTTTCTGAAGCAGACGCGATCACGCCTCAACCGATATGATCAAAAAGCGGTGTACACTAAGGGTGGAGAAACACAGTCTTTAAGGTTTTTCTTTCAGGTAGCATTTTAAACTGAAGCAATTTGAAGATGGTGGGCAACAACACTACGGGAGAAGGCAAAACTAGGGGATCCTGCCTGGTGCTTGATAGAAAAACTGCGAACTGCGGGAAATAAGGAAACAGCACAACGAATCTGGAGGTGCGGTAGTGTTTCACTTATCCAGCTGGCCAGTTTAGATTTAAAACTGGAAACCATTACCGGGACTCCCTGGCCTTGGACAGTTGAGGTTATGGCTGGGGTCAGGAAAAGCATAAGTGCCAATGATGAAGTGTAGAAATTTGCATTAGTGATATATAATGGCTTGAAACTCGTGCACACTGAAAATGTTTAGAATCGTTTGATTCGCTGTTGGAGAGAAGTTCTGTGTAAAGGTTCCCCGGGAGAAACAGTTGGTGCTAACGCACAGGAGGGAACGGGAAATGTAAAGAAACCGACTAATTTTTGGGAGGACAAAATGAAGGTGGACCAAGACGGCTAGCTCCAAGCGAAAAGTTCAGCGGTTTAGAACAAACTCGCCGCAGAGGCATCTTGGGTCAGGTAAAGCAACTGTTCTTGGTCGCAGACAAGGTAACCAGTTGTCTAGTAGGCACGGTCAAGAGTAAGAAAATATTTGCGGATGTGCCACCAGACTGAGAACATTGTACAAGCTTGGTCCTCATCCACATATCAGTTCCTGTCGCCCTACTTCCATTGACGTTCGCTCCCGCAATCCTGTCTAAACCGTCAGCTCAGGCCAAGACAAGCTGAGGCGCTCACGATGCGATCTAACTGCGAACCTTAAGATATTCTCCTTCCCATTCTCTCAGACCAATATTTTTCGGCCTGCACTGAGATATCACAAGATGCCACCACTCCCAGCTTTCTATTCTAAGATGTTGTCGGACCCTGAATCCCCATTATTCATCCCATTAGTGCGCCAAAAATGCTACTCACGGCCGAAGTACCTAGCTCTCAACCCCTCACCTGTCAAGGCCGGTCGGCAGAGCGCCTTGTGTAGCCTCAGCCCGTTCAGTAGTACTAATTGACACCTTGCCTGTTAAACCCAGCATCATCCTTCCCTCACTGCTTCTGGAACGATGTCAGGTTCAGAAAGACCTGGAAGAAATCACAGCCAGTTTGCACAAGATGGAAAGTGAACCACTAACCTCCTTTCGAGCCATACCGTCTATTGCACGCATCCCGACTCCCGATGCTATCCGGAAAACCTTGAAAAAGCGCCCATTCATACTGTCACAACCACCTCTGAGATTTTTTAGCGCATGGAATACCGTCATCAGGTCCTAGTGTAAAAAGAGCTCGACCCAATTCCGCTTGAATGCACAAAACGGCCATCTTGACCACATGTGACATGCCTGACAACATCCGCACTGCGAGACGGCTCTGAAAGTCGGAACCATCCATGCGTTGCCCAATAATGCTCTGTGGGGATGAAACAATGCCGTAGGTTTGCTGACAGCCCAATTCTTCCACTTATCTGCCAGATAATTCCAAAGACTGAAAGCGGAGGATGCTTGTGCTCTCTGTAAAAAAGGCTTACCAGAACTCCAAAATTCGGTCACTGGAATCAACCGCTTTTCTCCCCAACAATCAGCGCAAACTAACGCATTCGACGTGACACCGTCGCAGGTTTCCCAAGCGGCCTCACTCAAGAAAAATAGTGCAAGTCGATTCACCGTTGATACGCGTAAACATAGCAACCTAGGGACCCACAGGTCAAACTAAAACTTGCTGATCATGTCAAATAATCCGGCTGCCTATACAATGGCATCCAACTTTCCTTGGCTCCCAACCGTCCTCGACGACGCTGAAGCTGCTATGGTACCCTCGCTTACTTTGCACGCTAGCTTTACGCCTCGTTCTGATGCCAACGTTCTGACGCAAATATCTGATGGCTCTAAATCTCACTAATTTTCAGACTTACTATCATTTTCCACCTAGAATTAACCAAATCGATCCCATAGGCACTTCAAATACCCAGACATCCTATGTGATAAATAAACTGATCAACTCCACAAGCGTGCGCATTACTGGTATATCTGTGAGTCAACCACAAAGGCGTCACATCCCTAACTATCGGCAAACTTGTTCCCCTGCAAATCCGACTCCATTTGATGTCGTACATAAACCCGTTGTACAATCGACCACCAGTATCTATGTGGACTTCCCCATAGTACCCTCATACTTTCAATGTTCCTTGATTTCTCCTTACACTAGACCCACACAAATCTACTCTTTAGCCTCTGGTTTCACATCTTTCCAAGATCCTGCTCCCTTCATTGCTCTCACAAACGGCCTTCTTGCTTCGCCATTCGTGGAAACCGCGAATGTTTCCATCATCCACGTAGAACTCTTTTCGGGTCCTGAAGCGACTGATGCGACACGTCTCCTAACCATATCAATGGCTGCACCAGTCAGTGCAGGAATTGCTCTCGTCCCAGACCTCGTGACCCACTGACACTCCGTGTTCCTCCAAAATACGACTCCGAACCGTCAAAACTTCAATAAGTAACGCTCTTTCATCTGAACCCCTTAGAATCTATCCCTCGCCCTTCACAAGATAACCCGACTTTGCTGCAGCCTCCTGATAATTATTAGGCAAATACATCAAACCACATGTACGATGTGCTTGATAAAACCTCGCATCCACTCTTACTGGTTGCTAGCTTTGACCCGCATTCTCTTTTACACCACTGCCTACTTGCTTTCGTTCCACCTGAACACTATTTTCAGCCACCACTTATCCCTTCACGCCCACTACCTCATCCTGCACCATACCCCCTCCACACCCCCTGAATATTCGGAAGACTTCACAACTACCACCTCTTCATTCAGCTGCACGCCCTCCTACCAAAGAAGTTCCCACCCCATAACGAGCCTCATACTCTACCTTCTGCTGTGGGTTCAGACCTTCCACCCGCTGTTCACCCCTATGTCACCACTGCTGAATAAACCTCTACCGCATCCGAACACACGCCCAGCCAACTCTACTTCAAGTACCCCCAACTCCTCCGCCTGATTTCCCCTTGTACACAACCCCACGGTAAGCGAAGTAATTAAATTCATAACTGGTACGGCTTGCTCGCCAATGGGCCTATCAATAATGCTGTTTGTTGACCGGGTATTGCTGCAAAAAGTCCATAACCTCCAAGCCGTTAGCGCCATTGCACTGCTAGGTTTGATTTGTGTGACGAAACATGACTCTTGGTAGAAATACAGACACAGTCATTTCAATCCCTTGTTGAAATACCACCGCCCTGATAGGATGAACTCAAGAGGTGTGGACTCTACCACCTACCACAGATCTGAACTTTGTGCAACCCTCATTGAAGATTCTAAACTCAAAGAGATTCCAAAGGCCATCTGGATCTCTGAAAAACGGATCGGCCGACCTGCACTAGTAGGTTGTATCTATCTACTATCAGTGCATTCCTCTGCCTCCATTGTTGACTTGTCCCGTATTACCCACTGTGTGCTTGCTCTCCCTCATTCGTCTAATTTTGTGCCTAGTGACTTCACCCTGCCGGGCATCTCCTGTTCTTCCACTATTGTCCACAGCCCGTACGCCTCACTGCTCGCCCAAATTAGCGTCGAGGGCTGGTCGCAGATCGTTCGCAGCCCCTACCCGAGGTCTATACACCCTAGACCTGATATTCTCAAACGAAGGTTGTATGGGTATGGCCGCACATCGTCCACGCTTCCGGAGGATTGATCACTGCGTCGTTTCTTGCAACGCAGTCGCCTATGTCCTGACTGCCCCTCCGAGTCCTTACATATTACACCTCCTCTCTCCAAGTATTTTGCTGGCTTCTTCATTCTTGCTGGCTTCCTGGGACAAGAGCGAGTTCTGTCTCTGGACAAACACAGTAAATCTGTGTCGTCTTCTACAACAACCCACTGAACGCTCTTATAATAGTAATAACAACAGGTTTATTTCCCAGCTTGTAGAAAACATGCCAATTGAGGCATGATCGGGTCGTTACAACTTGAACGCGGCAGGCAACTACGGGAAGGAAGGTACAACCAACGAGATATGTTTATTACCTGAAGAGTCACCGCAGTTGTGGGAACCGAAAAAAAACTAGGACAATGGGCATGAGGTACGACTGGTTCGAAGATGAAGCCGGCTGACATGAACTTAAACTGAAAATAGTTGCTGGCCAGGAGTGACCTTGGGTGGTTGAGTAAATGGTCAGGTCACAAAGAACAAAAATGGAGGAGATGGCAGAATTCGATTGAAGAATTCTCTCGCAAAAGATGTTTTCACTCTGGTACCTCTCGCCACTATAGGGTACTAGATACCTTAAACACCGAGCTAGCAGTGAATATCAGAAGTTCCACGGGCTTGCATTAACATTTGTCATCAGTGAGCCCTCAACTGACTGAGAGTCTTCGTGGGTATTTTTCGAGTGCCATGAAGAAAGCACCTCCCTCGGAGCCACTTCTCATTCTAAATTACTCGGCCGCCTATTCCTTGAGTTCTGTACCCCAAGCAGTCACTCGGTTACTTTTTTGCGTTCCACCAAAGGTTGTCACCAATCCCACCAGCATAGAAAACCATCTGAACGTTTATTTGCTTGCTTATTCCTCCCAGACTCAAGCCCAATAGTCCATTTAGGACATTATATAGCACCCAACGCTCGGAGTAGCCACCCGTGTCGTAACCATATCCATAGCTGATGCTTCTGCCCTTCTTCAAACCATTGGCGATTCTTTCGAGCCAAGCGCCGATCGCCTTCCATCATGTGTCCTGATACATGGTGGTCAAGGAGCCAAAATATTTGCTCTAAACTACTTACCTAACTGTCATATCAACTGCCGTCTCCTGCTCAAGAGTGTAGCTATCCATTCACCCAAATACTTGACTGTACAGCTCGCCGCCGCTCACTAGATCACGAGACTCGTCTTTTTCCTACACTCACAGATCACATAACACAATCGTGACTCATCTGACCTTGGTTGTCTGTACCGTCTGGTACGGGTAGAAACAAGCCATGTGCTGACACCCACGCATACACGCAAACTTATCTACATATAGAAAAACCACCCACAGTTCGCACTCAACACAACTCAACAGTACTACGTACGTCGCCCGGCCCGGTGTCTAGCAGCTCAGGAATAGCGGCGCGCCATTCACGGATAATCAGGAAATACGTGTAACTGCTACAACGGCGAAGAAAACATAAAACCTGCATCCGGACCAGCAACAGGAGTTATCAACCTGTACCTACACTACGATAAGTCCCTCTTTCTATATATATACATACTGTAATCATTTCACTTAACAAAACTGTCTTAGTTAGTGCTGATCGTTTTCTGCCCATATAACCAAAGTTAGGGTTATAGTAGAGGATTAACAAGAGCTTTGATGTCAGAAGAAGACTCACTAACAAGAACACAACGGCTTTGTTGCTAGAAAGTGAGGGCAACAATTACAAGGGACCTCGCTTTATCTTGGATGAAATTTCTCATCAATCAAGCCTATTACTGAGTTCATTGATTGGTTGACTGACCTGGATTCTTGCTGGCTTCCCTATTGAGATTTTGGTGGTGTCTGAGGTCCGCAGTAGTTTTCCAGCATTCTTGGGTTATTTTCAAGAATATGACCTTCATGACACCATTCAGTCAACCCCGGGATCGTCCCTTCCGAGTGAGAACAACCGGTAAACCACCTTTTTTCAAACCAAACATAGACAAACTACTTCTAACAGGGGATCCACCATAACCCTATTTTACTGAGAACCCCTGAACTTATTGTCATTGGCCCACTAACCAGATTCCTCCCAGTTACAAAAGCTATAAATGACCGGCAGTACGGATTCCTGTCCCATGGGTGCGTCAGTGGCTGCCAGCTTTACTTCTTTGAGACCATCACGATAGCTTACGATACCGGGCACCCCACTGTTATAGTCCTCCTCGATATCCAAAACGATGTTGACCGGGTTACTCATAGATCCCTGCTTCAGAATCTTAGTTTCGTTGTCGTCGCTGGATCTTTGTTTTAATGGTTCATTTCATACATATCTGATAGGACACAAATAACACAAACTGGTGACAAACGGCCATCTTCAGCGACCATTAATAGGGTCATTCAACGGAGCTTGCTAAGCCCCACCATTTTCTTCTGTATACGAACGATGTCTTCGGCTCCACACCGCACGGAAAACCCTTCCCCTTTACAGACGATATAGAGATCGCCTACACATTTCTCCACACTGCCAAAAACTCTCACCTTTCACCGGATTTAACAAGGATTAGACTCTCTCACTCGCCGGTCAAATGCATCTGGCCGAAAACTCTCTTCTGTCAATTCCCAGCTCCTTCCCAGTCAACGCATTCACAATTAATGACATTCCTGTCACTCATTCCACAGAGATCAAAGACCTTGGTCTCAGACACTCTTGCCCCTTTAGCTTTTCCTGCCAAGTCAAGTTCCATGTCGCTTGAACATGAAGGCTCTGGTCTCCAATATTGCGCTCCTTTCACCTTCGAGACACAAAGGTAGCACTTTTTAGGTGATTTTTGCTACCAATCATGAAATTCTGCCTCATGTCCTTTTTCGTTTATAACAAAGTTGCTGACAAGCTCTTGTAAATGTCCAGCGCTCATTCATCAAAAAGTTGTTCTTACAGTCTAGCCCTCTCTCCTACCATTGCCGGCGCATAATCTTATGCCCTGAGCCACTTTGGCTCACCAAAAGACCTTTATATAAGAGGCTGGGCCAAAAGTAAATTCTCATCTTCGCTATAAATTCCGTAACTACAGTGNAGTGACCTTGGGTGGTTGAGTAAATGGTCAGGTCACAAAGAACAAAAATGGAGGAGATGGCAGAATTCGATTGAAGAATTCTCTCGCAAAAGATGTTTTCACTCTGGTACCTCTCGCCACTATAGGGTACTAGATACCTTAAACACCAAGCTAGCAGTGAATATCAGAAGTTCCACGGGCTTGCATTAACATTTGTCATCAGTGAGCCCTCAACTGACTGAGAGTCTTCGTGGGTATTTTTCGAGTGCCATTAAGAAAGCATCTCCTCGGAGCCACTTCTCATTCTAAATTACTCGGCCGCCTATTCCTTGAGTTCTGTACCCCAAGCAGTCACTCGGTTACATTTTTGCGTTCCACCAAAGGTTGTCATCAATCCCACCGGCATAGAAAACCATCTGAACGTTTATTTGCTTGCTTAATCCTCCAAGACTCAGGCCCAATAGTCCATTTAGGACATTATATGGCACCTGACGCTCGGAGTAGCCACTCGTGTCATAACCATATCCATAGCTGATGCTTCTGCCCTTCTTCAAACCATTGAGGATTCTTTCGAGCCAAGCGCCGATCGCCTTCTATCATGTGTCCTGATACATGGTGGTCAAGGAGCCAAAATATTTGCTCTAAAATACTTACCTAACTGTCATATCAACTGCCGTCTCCTGCTCAAGAGTGTAGCTATCCATTCACCCAAATACTTGACTGTACAGCTCACCGCCGCTCACTAGATCACGAGACTCGTCTTTTTCCTACACTCACAGATCACGTAACACAATCGTGACTCATCTGAACTTGGCTGTCTGTAGCGTATGGTACGGGTAGAAACAAGCCATGTGCTGACACACCCACGCATACACGCAAACTTATCTACATATAGAAAAACCAAACACAGTCCGCACTCAACACAACTCAACAGTACTAGGTACGTCGCCCGGCCCGGTGTCTAGCAGCTCGGGAATAGCGGCGCGCCATTCACGGATAATCAGGAAATACGTGTAACTGCTACAACGGCGAAGAAAACATAAAACCTGCATCCGGACCAGCAACAGGATTTATCAACCTGTACCTACACTACGATAAGTCCCTCTTTCTATATGTACATACTGTAATCATTTCACTTAACAAAACTGTCTTAGTTAGTGCTGATCGTTTTCTGCCCATATAACCAAAGTTAGGGTTATAGTAGAGGATTAACAAGAGCTTTGCTGTCAGAAGATGACTCACTAACAAGAACACAACGGCTTTGCTGCTAGAAAGTGAGGGCAACAATTACAAGGGACCTGGCTTTATCTTGGATGAAATTTCTCATCAATCAAGCCTATTACTGAGTTCATTGATTGGTTGACTGACCTGGATTCTTGCTGGCTTCCCTATTGAGATTTTGGTGGTGTCTGAGGTCCGTAGTAGTTTTCCAGCATTCTTGGGATATTTTCAAGAATCTGACCTTCATGACACCATTCAGTCAACCCCGGGATCGTCCCTTCCAAGTGAGAACAACCGGTAAACCACCTTTTTTAAAACCAAACATTGACAAACTACTTCTAACAGGGGATCCACCATAACCCTATTTTACTGAGAACCCCTGAACTTATTGTCATTGGCCCACTAACCAGATTCCTCCCAGTTACAAAAGCTATAAATGACCGACAGTACGGATTCCTGTCCCATGGGTGCGTCAGTGGCTGCCAGTTTCACTTCTTTGAGACCACAAGCTCTTGTAAATGTCCAGCGCTCATTCATCAAAAAGTTGTTCTTACAGTCTAGCCCTCTCTCCTACCATTGTCGGCGCATAATCTTGGGCCCTGAGCCACTTTGGCTCACCAGAAGACCTTTATATAAGAGGCTGGGCCAAAAGTAAATTCTCATCTTCGCTATAAATTCCGTAACTACAGTGGCCTCTTAGTGTGCTCTCCAGCTTGCACCAGCCTATGTCACTACTTTTTCCTATTTTACTATGCTCGCATCTTGAAAAATCGTCCCGAACAGTTTCAAAATTGCACACCATCATAATTTTTCGCAGTCTGTGGATAACTTTCCCAGTTGTGAAGCTGTTGCCACCCTACTCATTAACCAACTACACTCCGAATTCCTTTACGAATTGGGTCCCAAGCAACTTTGAGTTTAACGACGGTGCAGTTCGTGAGCATACAGTAAGACGAAACCGCTATTATATCCTACTATCTCCTTGATTTGCTTCAAGCAACGGTTGCCTGATGAATGCTTGCTCGATCTGAGTTTTATGTATTACTGGCCTGGCTATTTTGTAGACAGGTTGTCCCTTGATCCTTCTAGCTAGGCCCCTGCCTAGGATTACTCTATCAGCTCTGTTAAATGACTGGTGCTTTGTTTTGCCTAGCTCTAACTAACGCCGCGCGCTGGACGCACAATGCACTTTCCTGCAAAACCTTTGTGGGTGGAATGAAACTTTATACGTCAAAGTGTGCCATTTCGTTGCATATGTGCTCAGACCAAAAATCTCACTAATCTGCTTTCATTTTTACGCAGTTTGTTTTAATTGATCTCTGTTCGAAATTTTTGGCGCAATTTTGACTTTGAACTTGCAGTGCTATGGCTTCAGAAGTGGCTTCCCACGCGTTTGTTGAGAAATTTGGGGCTGTATCCTTTTCATCCTTCACGG
>SJOL01006456.1:630427-642896 GCA_004794785.1 Opisthorchis felineus | reverse complement strand
TTCCAGCGGCTGTTTACCGTTTGCTTGTTTGGACTGACCGAGCTGTCTTACTGACCTGGCTTTCTCCACGACCGGATAAAATATCTGCTAGCCAGAGTGTAATGAGCAAACGGTATCTTCGAGTGACGCGTAATACCAGACGATACACAGAGTTCTTTGTTATTACACAAGCCGCAATTATGAATGCCTGGTGGTTTGCCACCTTGCAGATGGATGAAAACCTCGTGTGCTGGTCGGGTACGCTCTGTAGGGAAAGCCGCCCTATTGCTTTGCCCCGTAGTGCGTTTGCACACCCGCCCCCCCTCCGGCACCACGGGTGCTTCGCCCAGCACCGGTAGTTCTGGGCCTGGGCTTCATTTCAGGAAATGCACAAAAGAGCATTGTTGTTGTCTGTTTATGGCTGCCGGGTTAGACTTAAGCCGGTTGCGCCATTTAACTGGCAACGCTGGGAATTGCGGGTGATGGAAGACTGACCTTTCGTTTGATAGCCTGAAGATGCCCTGCGACGTCCATGGCTTACACTGATGTGCAAAGCTGTTGCCAAATTCGTCTCAGTTGGAGTCGTACCGCACCAGTTCCACTTTATTAACCAAACATAACGCACGCGCTCTTCTTCACTGCTCCGGGACTAGTCGTAAAAATGAATAAATAAAACTATAACGAAATTCTTAATCCTTCCCTATTAGCATCCAAAGCGACCGCCCATGGGACTTTTCGCCATGAACCACTTGTTGACCGGAGCTGACAGCAACGCCTCGGGGCCTGGTGATCCATACTCACACATTAATTTTACCTCCTAAGTTATGGTACTGTTATGGTAATAGTAATAGGTTTATTCCCAAATTGTGGGGAACCTGACGAACGAAGCATGATCGGGTCGTAACAACCTGAACGCGGCAGGCAACAACAAAACGGTGAAGAAGGTACAACCAACGAGGCATGCTTATTACGCGAAAAGTCATCACAGTTATGGGAACCGAAAAATACTAGGACAATGAGCATGAGGTACGGCTAGTTCAAAGATGAAGCCGGCTGACATGAACTAGGACTAAAAACCGCTGCTGGCCACCACTGACCTTGGGTGGTTGAGTAAATGGCCTGGGTCACAAAAAGCAAAAATTGAGGTGGAGATGAAAGAATTCGAATTAAAGACAAATGGCAAATTTTGTCTAAAAATATGGCTTGAATTGAAACTAAGTAGACTCACTGGCGTCACTGTTGTGTAGACGTCAGGTGTGAAGGGTAATTTTGATGGGGAGGCAGCGCTAATGCATAGAGCCGAAAGCAAACCGTTAATGAAACCGTTGAACTTGTGGGATGGACAAGCTAAAACCGCAGCAGAAAACCAGGTCGGTTAAATCCACATGAAAGATTCAGTGGGTTAGGACGAACTCGTCCCAGAGACGGTTGGAAATGGGTGGAAAATTTGTTCGTAGTTGCAACTACTGGCTCAACTGAGCAAGAGGTGGAGGCTGAAGGCAGGAAGAAAGTGGATGCGGGAGTGCCATTTGGTAGTGCCGTACCGCCATTTTGCTAACATTCTTCGGTTTCTGGACAGCCCCGTAACGGACGTCTATGTTGCGGTAATCGGACAGGAGCGGGGCTTTCCTGTGGCGGCTGGATCTGTGTTAGACGAGGGGATCGACACAGGAAGAGCCAGGCAACGTAGAGTGACGGGTAATTTTGATTTAGTTAGTGAACCACGGGGATGTGAACCAGTGACCAGCCGACTTGATTAAATGACGGTCGTACGGGAGGTTTGCAGCAGCTACTGCCAAGGTTCGACGCTTGGAAAAACGGGGGAATAAATAAGGAATAGGATAAGAGCTGTGGCGTCTGGTGAGTGCCGATTGGCATAAGACAAAACAGTGTCAAATAGAAAACATGATCTGAAGGGGATGACAACAAGTTAAGTGAACCACTGGAAGGGTAGATTTTTTTATGGATGGCCAAGCAGCCAAGAACTGGCTGAGGTTGCCGATGGGGACAGCAAAATAATATTAGAGGGGCTTATACGCTACGTGTATGCAGTACATTCAGATACCGATGCAAGGGACTATCATTGGTGGTGAGAGATGTGTCTCGTGTATGCACTGAGTTTCGGTCAATCAGAAGGCGCTAGGCCGGGACTAGAGTAGTTGCGCAATTTTGGGAAGGTGAGGACTTAGCCTCTGAGGTAGCGAGCAAGGAGGCTGACCGTTGGACTAGTTGATACGGGCGATGACAAGGTGAGTTAGACAGGAAGCCGCAGTTGTTTTCAGCTCAGCTAGGGAATCCAATCAGAGGGCCTTCCTTGCGCGAAGTGCATGTAGGAGGTCAACGTGAAGGAAGACAACAGACAGATAATGATCGGTTGAGCAAGAGCAATAGTGTAACTAAAGGCTACTGCATGAACTGAACAGAAAGGTACGAGTATGGTTCGCCAGTCACTGAATCACTGCTGTCAGCTCCAAGCAACGAATGGTGCATGGCAAAAACAGCCAACAAGTGCTGGCCGTGACTGCTGGTATTCAAGGGATAATAAGGTCCATATATATTATACGTATATGATCGATTCATGTAACAGGCGGGAAGAATGTGTGTGTTATGTCAGGCTGATGAAGTGGACTCGGGGTCCTGCAAACCCAACTAAGAAAGTGGCAATGTCTTGCACGTCGATGTTAACTATAAGTCTCACGGAGTATCTTCGGACTACCCCATGCATACTTTTTATTAAATCAGACTAAAATACAATTGTCCTTTGCCTGTATTTCATGGTGTTTCTAGGTAAATGACATCCGGAACGAGCCCAGAGCAGCCACAGACAAACAACAACGGCGCTTTTTACGGATTTCCTGAATTAGAGGCTAGGTTGAGGACCACCGGGGATGGGCGATGCACCCGCGCTACTGGAGGGGTGACAGGTATACCAAAGCAACATGGTGCAACGTAACAGAGCGACCCTTCCCGCAGGGTTACCCGTCCACCAAACTAGGCATTAATAATAATAATAATAATAATGTTTATTCCCAACTGGTGGGTGGCATGTCATCAGGCATGATCATAATGTTACAGCCAGAATAAAAAAATGACTGGCGGGGTTTGTGGGTACAGGGGAATGCTCGGAAAGGGGACATTGTCATAAACATTGTGCAATAATAATAATAATAGCAACTTGTGGGGAGCACGCTGACCGGGGCATGATCAGGTCGTTACAACCTGGAGGCGGCGGGTAACAACACAATGGGCATGCTTATTACGTGGAAAGTCGCCACAGTTGAGGGAACCGAAAAAAACGAGGACAATGGGAATGAGGTGCGACTAGTTGAAAGATGAGGCCTGCTGACCTGAACTAAAACTGAAAACCGTTGAGGGTCATGAGTGACCTTGGGCGGTCGTGTAAATGGCTAGGGTTACCAAATGCAAAAGTGAAGATAGAGGTAGAAGAATTCGATCTGAAGACAAATGGCAAGTTTCGTCTCAAAAATATGGTTTAAATTGAACCTGAGTAGACTCACTGGTGTCAGTGCTGCAGGGATGTCAAAAGTAAAGGGTAGTGTTGATGGGGAAATGGTGCAAATGCATGGGGCCAATCGAACCCCGTAAATGAATTTGAACTTTTGGAAGAAGCAAACTGAAATTGCGACAGGAATCTAGGTTTGCTAATTCCGAACGATATGTTTAGCGGTTTAGAACAAGGCGGTTAGGGCCAGGTGAAAAATTTGTTTGTGGTTGCGATTACAGGCTCGAGTGGGCGAGAGGTTGCGGTCAGGATTCTGAAGAAACTAGCTGCGGGAGTGCCATCAGACTGGGTAGGCAGTGCCATGCCATCATTGCACTGACCTACTTCGGTATCTGGACAGCCTCGTAACGGTCGTGAAGGTTGTCGCAATCGGACAGGGGATACTCATTTCCGTGGCAGCTGGATCCGGGTTAGACGAGGTGACTGACACGTAGATTCAGGCCGATGCAGGGTCACGGAAAAGTTCGAATCAGTAGGAGGACTGTGTGAATGTAGACCACGGATAAGCCAGGTTGAACAAAAAACGGTTGTACGGGGCGTTTGGGCAACTACAGCAGAAGTTTGAAGCTTGGGAAGAGGGGGGATGAGGAAGCAATAGGATTAGAGCGGCAGCGTCTGGTGAGTGCCAGGAGGCATCAGATAAAAGGGGATGACAGCAAACTAAATGAACCCAGCAAGAGGTGGATTTTGTTGGCTGATCTAGAAGCCAAGTACTAGCTGGGCCAGACTAGGTGCCTAATTTTGGGAAGGTAAGGACTTAGCCACCGAGGCAGGGAGGCTAACCGTTGGGCTAGTTGGAACAAATGATTACATGGTGAGATTACATGGCGGTAGTTTTTAGCTCAGCAAAAAATCCAATCAAAGAGTCTCCGTTGTGCAAAGTGGACGTTAATGTAAACAGGGACAGCAGACAAATAATAAGCGGTTGGGCAACAGCCTCCGAGATAAGAACCGTAGTTTAACTGAAATCTACTACCTCAACTCAACAGGGAGGTAGGAGTATGGGTGACCAGTCACCGAGTCACTGCTGTCAGATCCAAGAAGCGAACGATGCATGGCAAAAACAGCCATTAGGCGCTAGCTGCGACTAATCGTAATCAGCAAATAATGAGAAATTTACCTTTTATATGTATACGATTGCTTCAAAAAACGTGTGTTATGTCTGGATGATGAAGTGGAATTGGGGAGGTGCAACCCAACTAAGACGAAGGTGGCTACGCCTTGCACGCCGATGTTAGCGGTGAGCCTCGCCCAGTACCTCCAGGCTACCCAGTAATATTTATTTAAAAAGACGAAAGGACTGCTGTCATTCGTTTGTATTCTTTCGTGTTGCCAGACAAGTGACAACCGTGACAAATCCAATCCAGCTACAGACAAACAACAACCGTGCTCTTTTATGGTTTTCCCGAAATAAAGGCCAGGCTCTGAACCACCGGCGACGGACGATGCACCCGTGCTACTGGAGGGTTGGCGGGTATACGAACGCACCATAGTGCAACGTAACAGGGCGATCCTCCATGCAGGGCGTACCAGTCCACCAAAAGATGTTTTCACCCCTCGTGCATGTTAGCAGATCCTGAGGGCGGCAAGCCACCAAGCAGTCATAATTGCGGTTTCTGCATTAATAACAATTAAAAACTCCAGCTACCAGATATTTTATCCGGTCGGGGGAAAGCCAGGCCAATAAAACAGCTCAGTCATTTCGAACAAGCAAACGGCAAACAGCCACTGGAGGAGGCGAGTCGCGGAGGCACATGAAACGGCAGCTACCTTTTTGGCCGTGGGATTAGAATGTAGATGTGCAGGGCCTGCTTACTATGGCTAAACGACGACGAAGCGTTGATGTGAACCGCCATGTCAAGTAGAGGCGCACCACAGTGTTATGTGTATGTGTGAATGAGTGGGCTGTCGAAACAAAAAGGTATTTCATTCGTTGCGCATCTTCAGACCCATTATTTGGTGTGCGCGCACTGCATGTGGTCAGAGGATGCGGAATGCTTCTGAACGGTGAGGAGATAAGGCTTCGGTTTGACTAAGGTTGGTTAAATCCAGTAAAAACAATGCACCAAACATTAAATAGAGCTGACAGAGTTCTTCAGGGATGGGACCAGGCTTGAAAGGACTAGGAATAAGTTGGCCGGGCACAGAAGCTTAAGGCCGGAGGTAAGGAGACGCAACGAGATCAGTGGAGACGGGTATGAAAACAATTACGATGGCAGGCGCTAGACACTCTCTGCAAAACAATAACGCTTCAGAGAGCAGGTGCAGATGTAGTCCCAGGAGGAAAACGTCTGCATAAGAGATGGATACTATGGTGATTTATGGACAAGAACACTTGGGTGGGTAGTTGTCTCACTTGAGGGTTAACACTAGGGGGCTCAACCTGGTAGATGTACATGCCAGGACCAAGTAATAGGACAATTGGGGGGGAGAGTGCAAATTAGAAGGGTTTAGGGCCTGTTTCAAAGAAAAAGTTTAGTGTAAGCTGTGGCGCGAAAAGATGCTCGGCTCCCTCAATAGAAATGTAGGAATCGAGAGTCCTACGAAAGCCTGCATGAGATGATATAGTATGGATATGGGAGGAGAGCTTGTTCCATAGTTTAGAATACAGGCAATGGAAAAAGGTTTGTCCAAAGACAGTTCGACAGGTCAACAGTGGTAGCAGAAATCCAGAGTTGAGCATATTGTAGGGAGGACAGGAAGAAAATTTAGGACGGCAGTCAGCTATGTAAGCCCGTCGGTAGATTAAGCGATACAGAAGGCCTAGATTCAACCTAACGCGCCTCAGCCGTAAAGGATCCAGCCCAAGTGACAAACACCAAAGACGATACGGCAGCATGGATGATGCTGGAGACAAGGACTTAGTGAACGAGCGCTGAACGTTTTCCACAGCATTCCGACATGCCTACGAATACTGTGAAGCGAGTTTAATCCTGGATTCAAGAATGGGTCTAACAAACTGCTTAAAGATGGCAACTGAAAGGGGCTTATTGCGAAAGGAACGGCGAATAACGGCGCACAGCTTGCGGGCTTTAGCCACTTTGCACCCTGCATGTCGGGAAAAACGAATAGCACAGGAATACCTAAGACCTAGGTCTCTCACTTCGGCAAGAGTAGGAATCGAGGGTACATTAATAATAAGCATCCCAGGAGGAAGCTGGCATTGATGTGACAGGGCTTGGTAGTTTGGAACGGCGAAAGAAAGACAGGAGCTAGAGGAGCAGAGGGATAAGGAATTCAGATCAGACTGAATGTTAGCAAGAGTGGAACCATAGTCACTGGCCTTAAACGTGTAGGCTATCTTAATATCGTCAGCGAACAGAAATGGGATCCATGGGTGATCGAATCAGTGACATTATTAATATATAGTAAGAACAGTAGAGGGCCAAGCACGCTACCCTGAATGACTCCACTGGTGGTGGGAAAGGGTGATGAGGAGAGATCCCCGATCTTGGTGACCTGCGTTCTCCCAGTGAGGAAAGAAGTGAACCACCGCAGTAGCGGGCCACCAATCCCCGTAGATCGTAATTTGTTGAGGAGTGCACCGTGGGGGACTTGGTCAAACGCCTTGCGAATATCAAGATAGATAAGAATAATACACTGCCCGGCATCGTAGGCGGACGAAATACGATTAAAGAAATCAACCTGACATGTGTTAGATGACCACCGTGCCACAAACCCATACTGCCGATCGTTAAGGGTCTTGGTGGTGAGCAGGTAATCCATGACGGGGACTTTGATTGGGCGTTTTAGGGTACGGGAGAGCAAGCAGGTATGGTGGATGCCACGATAGCTAGCTGGAGCGGTTCGTGGACCTGACTTATAGTGTGGTACAATGGTGGAGTGCTTCTACTGACTTGGAACTGTGCCGGTGATAAGGGAGATGTTGAAGAGATTAAGGATGAGGGTGGAGATGTCCGGGCCACCAGCTTTTAGGATGAGCGAAGGGATACCGTCAGTGCATAATACCAGATCTGCAGGGTGACAAACCACTAAGCAGTCATAATTGCAGCCTGTTCATTACTAAAGAACTCCACATACCAGACATTTTTATCCGGTCGGGGGAATGCCCGGCTAGTGAAACAGCTCAGTCATTTCGAACGAGCAAACAGCAAACGGCCACCGGAAGAGACAAGTCGCGGAGGCAAATTAAACGGCAACTACCTTTTTGGCCATGGGAGTAGGATGGAGATGTTTAGAGCCTGTGTACCGTGGCTAAACGGTGACGAAGCGTTGGTGTAGACCGCCACGTCAAGCAGATGTTCACCACAATGTTATGTGTGTGTGATGAATGTAGTAGTAGCTAGTATTTCATTCATTGCGCATCTTCAGACGCACCGTTTGATGTGCATGCACTGCGCGTGATCAGATGATGCGGAATGGTTCTGAGGAGTGAGAAAACATGGCTTTATTTTGGTTGATGTTTGTTAGACCTGGGCAGAGCAAAGCATCGGACATTAAATAGAGCTGACAGAGTTATTAAGGGATGGGACCCGGCTTGAAAGAATCTTGAGAGAATCTATAGGCCAAAGGTAAGGAAATATAACAGGGTCAGCGGAGGCGTGCATGAAAACTGTTACGACGGCAGACGCTGGATACTAGGAAACAGATGTGCATTTTAGAGAGCAGTTGAGGAGCAGTCCCGGGAGGTGAAAATTCCGGATAAGGGATAGGCAATAAGGTAGGTAATGCCTATGAACACTTAACAGCGAGGCTTGCTCGTGTGTGGGTCGACGCTAGAGGGTTCAGTCTTGTAAGTGTAAATGGCAGGACAAATCAACAGGACAGTTCGAGGTGACAGCGCAACTTAGTCAGAGTTGCGGACATTATGGGGAGGGCGGGAAGAAATCTCAGGCCGGCGGTCAGCTATGTAAGCCAGTCGGTAGATTATGCGACGCAGGACGCCTAGGTTTAACCTAGTGCGACTCAGCCATGAAGGATCCAGCCCAAGTGAGGAACAGCGAAGACGATACGGCTGTGTGGATGATGCCGGAAACAAGGACCTAGTAAACAAACGCTGCACATTCTCTACAGCAGTCCGGCATGCCTGTGGATATTGTGGGGCAAATTTTGGGCTAGCTTTCAGAATGGGTCTTACAAATTGCTCAAAGATGGCAATTAAACATGGTTTACTGTGGAAAGATCGGCAACTGATGGCGCAGGCCTTGAGGAATCTAGCCACTCTGTACCATGCATGTTGGGAAAATTCAAACGCACAGAACTACCTGAGACCTAACTTCCCCACTTCGGGAAGAGTAGGAATCGAGGGGACAGTAAGGATAAGCATCCCGGGAGGAATCTGGAATTGATGTGAGAAAGCTTGACGTTTTGGAACGGCGAAAGAAAGACAGGAGTAAGAGGACCAACGGAATAAAGAATTCAGACTATACTGAATGTTAGCTGGAGCAGAAGCAGAGTCACTGGCCCTGAACGTGCAAGCTATCCTAATGTCTTCAGCAAATAGAAAAGAGGATCCATGAGTGATGGACTCAGTGGCATTATTACTGTATAGCAAGAATAGTAAGGGGCCAAGCATGCAACCCCTGATAACTACGCTGATGATGGGTAGTGGTGATGGGGAGAGATCCCCGATTTAAGTGGCCTGGGTTCTCATAGTGTTGTAAGAAGTGAACCAACGCAGTAGTGGACCACCAGTCTCTGTAGATCGTTATTTGTTGAGGAGTGCACCGTGTGGGACTCCGTCAAACGCCCTGCGAATATCAAGATGGAGAAGAACAATACGGAGTCCGGCATCGTACGCAGACGAAATATGATTAAAGAAACGAAGCTGGCATGCGTTAGCTGACTGCCGTGCCGTAAACCCACACTGTCGATTGGTGGGTCTTGGTGGTGAGCAGATAACCCATGACAGGGACTTTAATAGGGTTCGCTAAGGCACGGGAGAGCAAGCAGGTATGGTGGACACCACGATAGCTAGCTGGGACAGTTTGTGGATCTGGCTTATATTGTAGAACAGTGGCAGAATGCTTCCACTAGCTTGGAACCGTGCCAGTGATATGAGAGATATTGGAGAGATTGAGGATGAAGGTGGGGATATCCGGGCCACCAGCTTTCAGGGTGAGCGAAGGGATACCGTCAGTGCCTAGGAAATTGGAGTCTCTAGGGCGGACGACTGAGGAAGTCAAGTCAGATAAAGTTACTGAGAGTGTGCGGAGGATGGGGTTTGTCTCATCAACAGATGTGGTCGTTACGGAATCAGGTGGGGAGCAATGAGTAGAAAGGGCCAATGCGGAGGGAACATAACAGCTGGCGAAGTATGAGTTTAGGGATTCTACGGTATCAGCAGGGTCAAAGAGAGGCCTCCCACCAGCGGCCATTATACTTGGAATTGCAGAGGAATTAGAGGAGCAACACTTGTGAAATAGGCACCTTAGCATCTTGAGTTGAAGAGAATGTCCTATTTAGGTAGAGTCCTCGCGCTTTTCAATGGCTAAGTTGCCAGAGGTAATCTCAGTCGTAAGTTTGGTAATTGGAATAAAAAGAGAGGTCATAGATTTTACGGAAGAGCCCACGATAGTTTCTAAGTTTATGGCCTAAGGCGGACAATCGTCCGGCTAAACAACAGACAGAAACACATGAAGTTCGTGTGGGAGCAACTAGACATAATACACTGCCGTAAAAATGTTGGCCACGCTTTGGGTGTCATGAGAAAGAAAGTACTCGTCCCAGGTTTTGTGGCGCAAGGAGATTGCAAGGGCTCCAATAATGCCAGGGGAAAGGATGAAGGAGCTTGTGGGGTAGGAGTAGGAGAAGGGTAAGTACTTGTTCAGCCGAAATTGACTATATGATCGTCACTATCAGGGAACTTTGGGCCAAATGCAGCGGTGCGTCACAGATGACCGATGAAAAGGGCAATGTCCAGGGTGTGGGAACCGCGTGTGGGATGCCTTACAAACTGAGACCGGTCTTTGACGTTAAGTTTAGTAAGAAGAAGTGACAGGCGCATACGAGAGTTCTGTTGAGACCAGGAGACCAGGATGACTGACAGCACAATTACTTTGTATAGGTGAGGTAGAGCTTGAGTGTGAAAAAGAAGCATGGATAGTTGGCTAATCGACCCGGTGGAGTGTAGAGGGGGCATGTGCACACACGCGGGGCTAAACGATGGGTTAGCCCGACAGGCAGGAAGCCAAATAGAGTCTAGAGTGTCTACCCGTAGCAGATCGCCAATAGAGGAGACATCCGTGTCGGTTCTGGAGTATATTAGGCAGTCACTACCACGGCGGTGGGACCGATCACAGCGGAAGATAGTGTACCCGGAAGGAAGATAAGGGTTAGAAGAGAGCCGTGTTTTAGTGATGAATATGAAGGTCAGACAAGCTATAGTGGAGATAGTTTGGATGTGATGCCATTTAGGTAAAAGTAATCGGGCCTTGATTAGGACAGAAATATTACTAGAGGGATCAGAAGAGGTAGTTTGGGTGGCCAGTAAAAATTTGGTAAGCCCATGAGGGTCAATATGGAATGGAATAGGGACAGGGAAAACAGAAGATCTTGAAGCGCCTGGCTAGTTAGGGCCAGACAAGGGTGTGCGAGAATAAGACGCTTGGGCGTACCATGATTGGTACGGAGACAGCGTTGGGGTGGCGGTGCTGACAGCGGGGCTCCGTGGACGAAGAGTTATAGGCTTGTTCGGGTAATCCTTTATAACGGTTGTATCAGCGGCACCAGAAGATGATACCATATGCGGCAGTTGAACAGAAATAGCGAGGTTGAGGTCACGCACGATGGATGGACTGGAGCAGTGTTTAAGTAGAAAGAGATGAAAGGGTATGGCAGGGGCACTGAGAGGACAGGAGGATCTGTCTTCTAGTGCATTCAGCACCGGATCGTGGGGGTGGGCAGAGGGTACGGGTGGCCAAACTGGGCTGACTGGAGGAGGTGACATAAGAGGCTTATAGTAAGAGATGCAAGATACGGGGAGGGGAAGGAGTGTAGCGAGGAAGTAAGCAGTGTAATCAAACTCTCTGAGGAGAGGAATGGGCTGCATTGGGGGTAAAGAAGAAACCTCTGCGTTGGTTGCAGTGGAGAGGGATTTGAAATGGGAAGGGAACAGTGACTTCTGCAGCTGATAAATACTCAGCCCGCAATGTGAAAGCATTATGGCGCCCGTTTTAGCCCTATCAGATTAATTCCATTTGAACGTTCTCGTTAGTAAGACCTCAAAACAATATTCCTATTACGATTACCCTAAACAAAAGCCACTGACTCAATAATGTCTCCATTATTTCAGTGCTCATCTTTAGTTAAGTTCTTTATTGCGCGTAGCCACTACATACCTTTGGGAAAGTTGGGCGATTGATATTTGTTCATATCCACATCACTTTCGTTTGAACAGACGTTTTCATGTCCTGGCGTCATTATGCTGGCTAGTCCACACCAAAGGCGAAAAGCAATAGACTAGAACGTTGCTCTTATTAGAGCTTATCAGCCGCGCATATTCACTGGCTGTTCAGGGGTTTGAACTCAGGACATCTGACTTGCGAGGAAAGGGTGTTACGATCACCAAAGAGCGCACGTTGGATGCATCTGAATTTTCACGTCTGAACAGGCAAACGTGTCCAGGCTTAAGCGATGTGATCGGTATGCACGACTGTTAGAACGACGATCCGGTAACTGTCCTGCTGATAACGACCGACTAACCCACATGTCGGGACTTCCCAGCCAGCAGGACTTTGGGTAGCGTTTGACATTTAAATGCCCATAGACGGTCGGCGCTCTGGATGAGCGTACGGCTTCGTTCTACACAGAGCTGTTAACAAATTCCACGCACTCATATAACCCATTGTCAAAGTACCAAATAAGGCGGAGTTCGTTACCATGACCTACCTCTGTCTTGAATCAAGACTCACGAGTACAGACCGGTTATACATGCTCATCACATCCTGCCACGTGCATGGGAGCCTTACACGAAATGGTGCAAGTCCTACACTATCCCATGCAGTA
>SJOL01006456.1:608343-627249 GCA_004794785.1 Opisthorchis felineus | reverse complement strand
GTGCGAGTTAGGTCTCATGGAAAACTCAAGTTCAAACTTCCCCGCTTTCTCGTGCAGCAGTCCCCGTTAAGGCCGTCATCTTAGTCGGCATCTTGCACGCAGCTTAAAGTGATAATACTACTTCACAAACGCTGAATAGCTCATGGCTTTCTCACTATGCGCAGACTAAAAGAACACACCAGAAGCCTGATTGATGTTGTGTAGCTGAAGCGGCAACTTCAGCGCCAAACTCGGGCACACGTCGGGCACATATTATGGCTCAGCACCTCCTCCAGGGAATGAGCTTCTTTCTGCAGGCTCAGCACTTTTTCAATCTCGCTTTTAATTCGTTTTTTCGACTTTTTATTCGTTTTTCACGGTCACACACTTTTCGCGTCGTATGCTCTTTTTCCACTCGTTTTCCTTATCATTCATCAATGGGTCACTCTGAAAGTTGCCAAAATAAGTGGTTTATGCTACAAATGCCCCAGGATAAAATGGTTAGGCAATAAACTTTTAAGAGGCCTACACTTTAGTTCCACCAGTCTACCCAAGAAAAACAAACAGGTCTGCACAACCCTTGGGAAGAAAGTAGTTTACACCTGGTGAGTTAGATATTTGAATTTCACGGGTGAGGTTTCACTGAATACAGCAGATGATTTCTTTTTCAATGTGCTAACCACCTGCTAAAAAGGAGTAGTCTGTGACAGGCTGTCTCATTGGTACGGTTCAGGGAATACTTCGTTGGCCAACTTCGGGGGTCACCTGAGCTTAGTCCTCTGGAGCTTCCTTTTGAGCATTGCCGTGAAATACCATAGCCCACTGTTCCAAGCGGTTTGGCTGTTTTAGTAAATGTAGTCAGCTGCATTTGTTGTCCACATTACTTTCTTGGTTGCCGTTTTTGCACTTTCAAGTGGACAAAGTCCATCTCGAAGGATGTATACTAGGCCATATAAGGTGAAAGTGTTCAAAGACTTTATTGGACAGAATGGTATCTCAAATTTTGGATACTGCAGTCCCCTTGAGATCCTTCCTAGCCGCCTGTGCCTCTCAAAACAGGGCATTGATCCTAGAAAGGGATAGAACGATTTTTTGTTCGCATTACTTAGTTTAGTCCTTGCAGGCAAAACGCAAATTTCATGGATTATAGAGGTTCTGTCGTGTCAGCAAGTGGTACTTAGTGGCGCTGATTGAAGTGCGTCGAGTTTAAACTTACGTTAACACCTTGTTTAAGTCCGTTATAATTACGTCTTCAGCTTGTTGCGCACTGCACTCGTCGTCAAAGGTTTAGGGATGAAGAAATATCCTCTCTGGAATAGTTCATCTTTGCACAATAGAGGCGAAAGTTGTCTAAGGAATATCTCTGGCAGTCCAGAAAACCCACACGCGCGTAAACGGACAAGCAGACGACCCATACATACGGTGCCAGCGGGTTTGATCACGGAGGGCAGCATACTGAGTAATAGTTGATGGTTTACTAGATCTTGGTGGCGATTTTCTTGGTTTAACGGTTGTAAGAAAGGCTACTCCGTTGGCAGAAGGTGAATTGTGAACCTTGTCATGATATTAAATGAGCTTACTCCACGTTGATACGGCAGCCGTGGGGCAGTTGAAAAGATACGCGGTTCTAATGTAATGAAGAAATTATTTACCAAGTATCCAGGGTAGTTTTGTTTCTATCAGCTGTAGCTCCAATGTGCTGGGGCACACACTATATGCTATGCTTCCTGGCAGCCGCGTGTTTTTCATTAAAACCGCATATTCCTTTTGTAAGTCACTGCACTGTTTTTTGTTGTCTGACCGTGTTATCCTGCTACTCTATTGTGCCATAAATCAAAAGGATGTAAGTTAATTTATTGCTCGTCGGGACAAGCACAAACTTCGGAAGTAACCCCGAATTCCTCATAAAAGGCCCACGTGAAGAGGTTTTGATGACCAGTAATAATGGGAAAAGTGTCAACTATGAAGTGTTTCAGCAAAAAGTAAGGAGATCATGAAGTGCGCATTACCCCCAGCAAAAACGTCGGAAGGAGGTGTCTGTGACAACCACCGGAGTTAAGTGACCCCCAGCCACCGTAACATTAACCATCTCTAAAGGCTTTCGAAGTGTGCATGCTTCTTTTGGCACAATAAAGTCCTGACCTCACCTGAAAGTTCGCAGCAATATGGGGAACACAAGGTGGCCGAGAAAGAGGTGAGCTTTTGTTTATGGCGATGGCTGCCTCGCAGTGACGAAATAATTGTCCATTTCACGCAAAACGTGACTGCTCAAGCACGTTTCGTGTTATAATAGATGACGGTGACCCAGGTTTGACTAGGTCAAAATATGAGACCAAAGTGGCGAATCGAAGATTTCGGACAAAACGAGAAAGCATTCTGCCCGCCAGTACACTTTTCTAGGCACTTTGTCGTAAAGACTCAAACAGCCTTGTAGTATCTCAGCCCTTTTGTTCCCTTTCGGGTGGCTTTCCAGCTACAGCTTTCCAGCTGATTAACCACTGTCATGACTGGTGCACTCCGCTGCAGTGGTCTCAGTGGCAGACTTAGGTACAGTGGTGGGTGCCTGTACCTGCTTTCGGCCAGCAATTATACTTGAGAGTGTGCCTCAAGGCCACACATGCACCCGGCCAAGTAATATTTGTTCGAGCATCAAATGCCGCGAAGCGAAGCTCTGAGGGCGCCCAGGGGCAATACACTCTATTATACCTACTGCTATACGAAGTCTGATGGCAAATCCGCAGTCATTCACTCCATGATCTGGACTACATGCTCTCACAATTTTAGCTGCAGATACGTAAGAACTGCCTACCTTCACCCAACCGCATCTGAAACGATTTAATCCTGATGCACTTAATCTTTCCCTCGGATTTAACCATCTCAATGCACATGCAGTTTGTCTTCCCTGAATAGTCAATTAGTCTCCGTACGGTTCTCGTTCCACCCTGTGCTTTAGCGCCAGTTCACTCTCCAAGGAACTTTCCCGACTGCTTTCCAACGGCAACACCGGTGAGTCTATACAGTTTCACTATACACCGTGATTCTGAGATACTAGTTACCATTTGTCCGTATCGCTAATTCCTCCACTTCATCATCCCCACTTAGGCTTTTCATGACTCTGGCCATGAACACAACTGTCCAAGTCCACCCAGCCCTAGCAATGGTTTTCAGTTTTAGTTCACTGAAATACTATTGTTCATCCTGTTTTTTTCTGGTTTCGCATTTTCTGCGTTTAACAGTCTTTTATTCTGCGCCAGGTAGAATTCCGTGTTTTGCCCCCTTTGTTTCGTTGCCCGTCAGCTTCGAATTGTAACGGTGCGATCCTGCTTTAATTTGATGTTTATCAAGAGACGAAAACCCCCTAATAAGTGTTTTTTCTGGCTTTTATGACTACCACATTTAGATCGCGCCAGTATAGGCATGAATGCATCCGCTTCGGATAACCTCCATTATTTGTGTGACTACCCCTGACACCAGTCCAGCCCTTATTCTGAGTGTACCATTATGGGCATATCTAACAGTATGCCACATACCAGCTGGAAATAAACATTATTATCATTATTATTATTAAAACATTTTCTAGAATAGCTGTGTGGGTTACAGAACTGCTTTTAACTTTTAAAAGGATGCCGCGAAAAGCCCCTGAAATCGTTTCTGGTCTCTTGGAAGCCGCCATGCCGCAAAAATAATGTCGAGTGTAGCAACAAGCACGTATATCTGCAATGGAGCACCAGAGATGAATTTTGCTTCACCGGGGGTCGTAAAGTACAGGTAGGATGACAGAAATCTCAAGGAAAACGCTCGAGTTTTATGCGGTGCCACATCAAATAGCCCACACGTTACCCTAATAAGCTATCTACTCGTGTTTTGGCTTTATGACTGTTGGTTGAATGCCGCTAGGTAAAAAACGCGCGCTGCCACTCTTTCCGCCATTTCTGGACACCTTTTCACTAACGGAGTATACTGCATGCTTGCCTGGCAGGATCTCAATGACGCTACTGCTCTCGGACCCTCTATGTATTGTATTTGCATTATTAACAATGTTTAGTCCAAACTAGTGGGTAGCATACCTTCGGGAATGATAATAAATTTGCAGTCAGAATAAGTGCATGACTGGTGGGGTTTGTGGGTACCGGGAATTCCGTGGAAAAGGGACGGCGACATAAACAGTGGGCGTTATCCGAAGTAGACTTGGTCACGCCTGAGGCGGTATGGGTAGGGAACCGAAATTGGAAGGGCTCTTTCGTTCTTATGGGGAACATATCAGATAAGCCAAGATACGATCGTTAATATTTGAAAGTGGCGGGCAAAAACAATACGAGGGAGGGCATAGCAAGAGGCCTCCTGCCTGTTACGTGATAAAAATAATAAAGGAAAAACTTTAATCTGCGGAAAACGTGGAACCAGAATGACGTTGGTAATCCAAACCCGCCCCTGATTCGTAAATCACTCAACACAATTCTACCCTTATATTGGCTGATTTGATGTCCTTTTATCTGGAATAAACTGCATTTATCCTCTCAACGTGCTGCATACCGTGAAAACCCCATGCCCTGCAGGTTCCACTAATCTCGTCATATACTCTCCTTTCCCCATGCTACGATCCCGAAAGTATCTGGTCTGGAAGCCTAGCTTAGTTGCTGTCCGTTCTACAGTACACCTCCATGATTCCCCGAATGGATTAAAATTCTTGTAATTTTGCATTGCACTGCTTTTTCATGTGATGATCCCCTTACGCAACACAGATCCTGTTAGTCACAAGCGTACGAGGAGTTTTACGAGTTCCGAAGGATTCAAACATGACAGGCGTTACAGGGCTGTCTAGTGGCCGAAGTATGTAGACGAAATGATATCAGAGCACCGAACTTGATGGTACACACGCAGCTATTTTCTCCATACTTTTGAATACTCCTCCCAGCACTTCAAACCTTTAGTTGTGGATACAAACGAACCGCTTACTTGGTTCCAACCGCTACTAGGGTGATTTCGTTGTTATCTTCCAAACCACTCCATCATGTCTGAATAATTCGTTGTTCTGCTACGTTTTCAGCTCGTGCTGTTTACAAATTTAATTATTTTTTTCCGTGGTCACACTTGATCTTACTCATTGAGGACACTTCGTCCACCCGAAAAAATTTACTTCAATCTTCACTTCAACATAAGACCATTGGTTTATCTGGTTCTAGTGTACAACATAGTTCTGAGGTACAAACTGCTACTCATCCTCACTGTGACCCATTTCCAACTCATCGTTTGCATTGCTTTCTTTTGGTCCCTGTCTACTGATTCGGTCATTCAAAGTCACCCTGCGTCTAGGAATTTAATTGAATCGATTGACTTTACCTATAAAGTGCTTGTGTCCCTCCGGTCTTACTGTTCTGGTGTATTTCCAACACGTTACAATTTCTTATCAGAAGATAAGTTTTCCGCCTTTATTTTGCCTTTCCCTGAGTTGTGTGGTTGCTTATCATGATCCGGTCGGAATGGTTTACTGAGGTCTTGGTTGACGATAACCAAAACAAACCGAAATAAATATCCCTGAAACTGTAGAGTTTCTGAAGCTCCGAATTTTACGGGGAGTTAGTCTATTAAGACTGCAGGGTTCAGTGGTAAGTTGCTCACAGCGGTGGCTACCGCCAATTAGCCTGTTGTTTCCAGTTTACAGGAAGAAGCTCGATACCTATCCGGCAGATGCAATTTTGTCCAAAACCTTTTTCTGTAGAATAAAAATTTTTGCGTAAGAATGTTGCATTTTGCTGTATGTGTGCTCAAAACAAAGACCACCAAAATTCGCCTTACTTTTGTTTAATTTGTCTTAATTAACCACCCTTCGTACTTTATTGCGCGCATTCCAGTTAACAGTTGCAGTGCCGAGGCTTCAGATATGCCTTCAGACATATTTGTTGAGAAATTGTTGGCTACCCGGTTTTCAGCCTTCATGATGAGTGAGAAGTCGTTAAGAGAATACCTGAGGAATAATAATGGGATATTTATGCGTGTAGGGGCTAAAAGATGCGCCAGCGCTGTTTTACGTTACGAATGGGTGTACTAAAAATGCGACAGATGACCACCGAAACCAAGCCAAAGTACAGGAGCCAGAAGTTAGTAAGTTGAGCGCATGTACTAACAACCAACAGTAAACAAAACACCGCTGTCCAGTGCGTTTTCGTCCGAGGGGACAAGGGAGCCATCTTCCAGTCACTTTTTGTTATCTTGTACACAAACATAAGGCGACTAATGCTTGTACAAACAACTTCCTGTAAACCAACGGTTAACCAAAGAGAAGTTGGGCACCTGCAGGATACTTCTAAATTGCGGAACTCCTACGTGTAAAGTGCCGACGAATTTGACAAGATCCCTGCCACTCGTGACATCTTCAACTACCAATAAATTGTTAACTCCCTCTGTTTAGTAAGTGACGGCTAGTTTGGGTTTATTGTTGCAGATGGTATGCTTTTAATCTTGGCCAAGCTTCGGGCAGCAGATGGCTCTGTTCAGACGCTTCTCAGATGTCGTACCTGCCGATGGAACACATGCAACCAACCGATTTTGGTGAGTTTACGGCAACTAGTATGTAGCCCGTAGACACAAGCTGTGAACGCTCCCGATCACAGATGGCATGCGTAACGGGTGTCTGGTCACGTATGACGTTTGAAAGGCGAACAGTTTTCTTCCCTGCGTAAACCGTTTGGCTTCTTCAAAGAGAGGATGAGTGAAATATATCAAGTGGAGGCTTCCGTAATGGTCGGCTTGGCGGCACAAATGCGGGCTGCCGGAGTCGTTTTTGGCTGCGATGTTATGCTGTACCTTTTTCACACTCGCAAAGTAGTCATGTAGCACGTACGTGTTGTACAATCTCCATTTAGTTTGATCATAGACACTGCAAAAAGCTAATATATATTCTACCATATGGCTAGCCTAGACAATGCCGTACATTAGGTTTTCTATTAATCATAAAACTAGCACGCGTATTCCACCAAGAACTGCACGTGTTGCTTTGCACGGACCCTGGATTCACCTGCTACCTCACAACACACAGGCTGTATATCAGCCACGAGTGAGTTGTGCCTACACAATCCCCGATGGTCCACTTTGGCGATGTGATCAACAACCCTCTGGATAACGCCAGCGGTAGCCTGAAAAGGCGGATGCGCCATTCAGACACATTGGAACATGCCGTTCTACACACTGGGCGACTTATGCGGAATGTGAGTTGCATACGCCACACCATTGCGGCCGAAGGGAAATAATAGAGGGTTAGGCCTACGTTCCAAATGTGGTCTGTCGAATGACTACGTATGCGCCTTCACTCGTTTTGATGCCTTTGGAGCTGCGACCATTAAGGCTGTACTACCATCTTGCTGGAACTAACAAGGTGAGGTATGTCTACGCTAACTAACATAGTTCCAAGTGCAATGACCCATGTGTTCTCAGGTGGTTGAAACCCGTTCTGGTGAATTCACGTGCCACTTTCATCTGGCGATATGGCTTGCTTTCATCCATTTGTTCTTGGGATTCAGACACCAGTCCGTTCCCGGCAGGAAGAAAAATTATTCACAGATGTTTTCTTAGGGCACTGTTTGATCTCAACCTACCGAAGCAAGGTGTACAACATACACTTGTTTCCAAGTTCACGCCGTCAATTTTCGATGGTCTATGAAAACGATGTTACCATGTGATGGATAAACTTTAGGTGTTTGAAACCAGAAAGGCCGCAGCTATCATAAAGCAGTTGACTGTTCAAGAGAAAATCCTGATGAACCAAGGCTCGACATCTGTGAAGAACGACCTGATGTTGCCCCAAACTGCATTATGGCCTCCGGACCCAGAATTTTTTCTTCGTGGGCTTTCTATCTTGCCGACTAGTTGCAATGACTGATGGTATGCAACAGACTGACTATCACATCGCGTCGACTGTTGTTATGGTGAACCTTGCCCGCGGTGCGGTGACGATCTTCAGGCTTGTGACAAAGGTGAGTGCGTCTATGATTAATTTACTTTTGCTGCCTAGCCCTCAGCCCATCCAGAAAGCGTACGGTGTTCTTAGCGCGGGTGTTCGTAACGCGAGGAAGGCACGTTACGGTGTTGACTTGGATCGAAGCACATAATCCCAGCACAGTGTACCATGGAAGTCTATGTGCACCCGCATTTTTGGCTCCAGGGAGAGGCCAGTCAACAGCCGTGAGTTAATAACGTTACACTAGAATAAATGCTACAGAGCGACAGTTGGATGAAATAGACGATGAAGTAAACACCACCAGGTCCAGCCCATTTGTCCGTTACTGAGGCATCATGCATTTCGGGTAAGTCCCGTATTTACCGAGGCATAACACAACGTAGGCATCAACCAAAATAAATACTGCAATACGAACAAGCCATTGGAGCTGACGTCGTGTACGCTCGGCCCCACGAGACTGTCGTCGCTGAAGTGTTTGCCTCCTTCAGTTGGCTTTGCTCCCCGTTTATCAGCCACCTGCTTCATAGTGATATTTTGATAAGCCGACTAACCTCCTCTCACTTTAGGACTTCAGTAGCTTGATGAACACCACGCGCCAAGAAAACCATGCGCTTTCTGCCAGGGCATGTTTAATAATCAAACAGCCAAAACTTAAACTTCTATCCCCCCAACTTAGGCTGTTGACTCTTCTGAGTTGAGAGGGATGGGTACGTGTTGGTTCTGTGCGTTCGCTTGACTCGCTTAGCTGTCCACTATGATCAAAGTAGTTTATATCTGGCCAGTTGGTTAGGCGTCGTGGACTGTTTGCCACATGTTACTCGTGTGCGTCAGCTAAGTTCTTATTCCTGGAGCGCAAGGAATGACCGCCTACTTCAGTTGGGTTGGGACTTAGTGGTTGGAGTTTTGATGAGCAGCTCAACATGCACATCTCTAAGCGCAAAATATCTAGCAACTCCCCAGGCCGACTGTGGAAATCCTGTTATTTTTCGCCATTTGCAATGGAAAACCCTGATGCCAGTAAACGGAACCTGATTATTTCCACAGTGATACCAAGCAGTGAACCAGGAAACTCGACCTACGGGCATAGGTCATTAATGTCTGTAAGCCTTAGTTTCTTCGAACACTGTATGGTTTGTCCGAATACGATGTGTCAATTGCAATGATCACTCTAAACAGCTATTCTCGAGATCCGAAAACGCAGGATTCGACACACTGCTAGTTGTAAAAAGTTTCAAGACGGAATTTGGGTACAAAAGTGATACGCTTGCACAGTTTGCGTAAGTGGGTACAGTGGAGGCTTTAACAAATTTCATGGGGTACTATGGCTGCAGGACTACCTGCGACTTTCGCCCACTGTGAGCGATCCACGTTTTATCGCAAGTCGCGAAATCTCATTTCATTAAGCACTGTTTTCCTTACACAGAAGTTGCAGAAAAACGTGTTAGACACAGGCATTCTTAAATATGAAGTAGTGACATCGAAAACATCGCAGATTCCGAGAGATTGATTCGATTCGCCGATCGGCGAAAGTGGCATGCGATTCATGCCCAAGCCGGCATTCTGATTGGTCAGTTGTGCACAAGAAGTTAAGCGCACGCGTCCAAATAGCATTCGGACACAGGACAGGTGTTGATTCCTCTTGTGAATCAACGGTTAGTTTCTTTTTCATCCCCACTACCCATGCGAAGCGTGATGTATGCCCGTCATTATAACGCCGTATTAGTTTCCCTGCTGCTCTTTTTCCCGGCTCAGCTCCTACTTGCGGTCTGCTTACTTTCTAGTAATAGATGTCAATATTTTGTTGATCGCCCGTCTTTGCTTGCAGGTTCATTCCAGTTCTAATTTTGGGCGAGCGCTCTGAAGAAGAAGCGTATCTACCGGGGATCGAACTCAGAGATCCTCCAATGATGGGCAAGCGTGTTATCCGTTACTCCAACGTGGCGCCTCGGGAGACCCGATTTTTTGCATTACCTGAATAACGCATCTGCCAGATAGTTTTCGTTGAGATTCATTTTAAACGGACCTAAGCGCACGATCCGACTGATCACGTGACACGAACTTATGCATCCCGCCGTTAGCCAAAGACGGATCCTTACCTCCCGGACGCAGTGATTGTTTTCTGCGCCCTTACCTCTCTATACAGCCAATTTACGCTGACGGACTGCCCGTATCTGTACTTTTGTACATCGTATGATGCTCACTTACTGTTGCTTCCAGAAAGCTCCGCTGCCTCACCAATTGTGCTATTATTGATAGTACGTTTTGCCCAATTCACGATGCTTGTTACCCCTTTTGTCTATAATACATCATCCGCTGCTCTCGTCCGGCTGTTCCTATTGCCTACTGGATACAAACTGCGTATAATTCGATAGCAGCAATCGTCCTGTACCATCCTTCGCTGCCTCAATCTTACACCAAGTAAAAAGAGATTTAAGCGCTTAAAGCGCATAAACTAAGGAAAAATGAACCGATTAGGTAAGAAAAAATAGTACAAAACAATTTATAATAAAGTGTTTATTTCCCAACTTGCAGGGACCATGCCGATCAAGGCATAAAGCACTTCGGGAAATCTCCGCGTACTACGCATTGTGTATGCATAGTTTAACGTTTATTAAATGAACAAGTTAACGGAACATTCCAAAACGCCTCCAAGTAGACTGAATTGCGCTTCATCGATCTAGCATCACTCCCGTAATCTCTTTACGACTACTCATATCACTCCTTTCGGTGTGAGTTCGTCGGGAAGTCAAATTTTTGTTTTGGATGTCCAAGAATATGCTTACCCACATTTCCAAGACTCTCCGCACCCGGACCATACAGTTGCTCTTACCACAGTTAGTAACATTTTGTGCCTTCGAAAGGATATCAATTCTACGAAAAAACACTAAAGTTATATCTGACGCTATAAATACTGATACTGTTGACGATAGTGTCCGCGAAAGCAGACGAGTGTCATGGCTGGAAAAAGAATACAACTGGCGTAAACCCAGTCATTTATGTACTGATGGTGAAAGTGGAAAGCAGGTCGGTCGACGAACCCCGGAGTTGAACCGCAAACTCGCCTGTCGCGACATACTTACTCATCCCGCCCCATCATCGAGCAACGAATGCCGTCGGCAGAAACCTTAGTTAAGCGGTTAAGCCCACTGTGACCAAAAATATGTTCGGGTTTAGCTTGCGCATCAATCGACTTTCGGAGAATGCTTGATAAAGATGGGTTCATTTTTTGGGCTAACCAAAACGCAGCTGCTCACACACTTGGACACCGCTGCGGATGGTTGAAAAAAGAACTGTTGTGGAGCAACGCAAGTGTAGGCAGAACATATCGGCTGGACCCTAAATTAACTAAAGTGAGGTTTCCTTTTGCATCAAAATGGAGTGTTGTTTGGAGTAAATGAAGGTTTTCCAGGGGCTAAAGTTTTGAACGTATTTTGGCCCCAAAGCACTAATGGCACGGAGGGATGAACACGGCGGCTGTCAGGGGTGCTGCAATGGGTGACCCAGTATAGCCCATGGGTCAGTGAAACGGGCGTATGTGTGTGTCCTCGCAGGGTCACCGGTGAATCTTACCCACAGTGGCTCTACCAAAAGTTCTGTGAACGCGTCTAACTGTGTAGGAACGAAAACAGACAGCTCCTGCGATATCGCGAAATATACTTTGAACATGAAAATAATTTCCCTGTAAACGGTTGTCCCCAACGAGCGTTTACGTGCAATACGGACACGTTTTGGGTGCACTGAGCATAAAATGAGGTTTAAGGCAGTTCTTGTGTAATTTCCGCACACAAAATATAGCAGACGTGAGGCATTTTATGGAATGACGAAACTCGCAGCCACAAGGGGGACGCCGGAAGCAAAGCTTGCCTCCAGTGATGGCGCAACAAACTAACCTAAATGGTTCGGGACCAGAAAATGATTAGTGTTGTATCGTTTTGTTACTGGGTGAAGGATAAAGTAGCCCCTTAATGTATGTATTCCTCTCGAATTATAAGCTCGCCATAGTGCAGAACGTTCTACGCAGGTTCTTCACCAGGCTCAGGAGCGTGCGCGCTATTCCAAATCAGAACTTCGTGCAACCTCCTTTGATGATTTTCCCTGGAAGGGATTCCAGAGAACATTTAAATATCTAAAGAACAGACCAAACGGCCTGTACTAGTAGGCTGTATCTATCTACCACCGACCCACTCCCTCGCCTCTATTGCCGACCTTTCCCGTATTATCTCCACTGCACATGCCCTTCCTCATTCGTCTAAATTTCTGCTGGGTGACTTTGACCTGCCAGATATCTCCTGGTCTCCCACTACGGGGCCCGCCCGTTACACCGCACTGCCTGCCCAACTTAGTATGCAGGGCTGGTCACAAATTGTACGTAGCCCCACTAGTGGATCACATACCCTGGGCCTAATATTGTCCAACGATGGCCATCTGGCTACAGCTGCAGTTGGCCCGCGCTTCCCAGGAAGTGCTCACTGCGTCGTTTATCGCAACGCAGTCAGTTGCGGACAAACTGTTCCTCTGAATCCCTCCCTATTTCATCTCCTCTCTCTAGATATTCTACAAGCTTTTTCGTCCACCCTGGCTTCCCAGAATTGGGACGACTTATTCTTCTCGACAAATACACACCGCGTCTGTGACATCTTTTACCAAAACCTATTGACTGCTCTTCACCTTGTTTCTCTTGTAAAACGTTTTCACTCCAGTATCTACGGCCACGATAAGTTATTAAAAACCTTATATTCCAAAATACATCGGGCTAGCAGAGAATATCGGAAATCTCAGGACTTCTCATTACTAATTCTCATCAATAAACTCTCTACTGACCGACAATCCTTGCGGGTATCTCTCGAACGACGAGAAGAAAACATCGTCCTCAGAGCTCTTTCCCACACCAAATTACTCAGCCGACTGTTCCGTGTGCGTTGCACCCCAAACAGCCACTCAATTGTTTGTTTGCATTTCACAGACAGTAGCCCCATCACTGATCCTGTCAATATAGCAGACCTGCTGAACGCTTACTTCGCCAGCTGCTGCTTTCCCATTCCTTCCAACTCCAAACCCATACCCACTGCTGCATTTCTCTAAACCCTTAACGGTCAGGGTAACCACCCAACTCTCGCCAACGTAACCATCTCCTTAACTGACGTTTCTTCCCTCCTTCTAAAAATTAAAGACTCCGCCTTGCCAGGAGCTGACGGCCTTCCATCCCGTGTTCTGAGACAAGGCGGCCAAGACATTGGAATCTTTGTAATAAATCTTTTTACCCACTCTATAAACCATGGCATCGTCCCACTTACTGGAGAAACATAATCCAACCGCGCTTCAAATCCGGATCTAGACAACTACAGGGGAATCCAGCATACCTCTCTCCTAATGAGATCTCTTGAACGTCTGGACAAAGGTCCAATAACCAAGTTCCTCCTGGTTACTAACGCCACAGATGACCAACAGTATGGAGTCCCGTTTCAAAGATCCGTTAGTGGCTGCCAGCTTCACTTCTTTAAGACCATCACAGCAGCCTACGACGCTGGATACTACAGTGTGACATTTTATCTGATTATTCAAAAAGCCTGAGACTATGTCCCTCATGCATCCCTGCTACATAAACTTAGTACCGTTGGCATCACTGGAAACTTATTTCAGTGGTTCGACTCCTACCTATCGGACAGGACGCAAGTAACACAAGTCGGGGACATACAATTATCTCCACCATTGATCACCAGTGGAGTCATTCAAGGAAGTGTGCTAGGCCCCATCCTCTTCTTACTGTACATCAACGACGTCTTCGGCGCCATTTCCCACGGTAAGGTCTTCCTCTTCGCAGACAATATAAAAATCGCGTACACATTTCCCCCTCTGCACAAGCCTTTACCTTTCACCAGATTAAGCAAGACTTAGGTTCACTGACTCGCTGGTCAAGCGACTCTGGCTTAAGATTCTCCTCCATGAATTCCTGCATAACTTTCTGCGCTGCTTCCTCCCGACAGATGCTTTCACAATTAATGGAAATCCTATCCCTCATTTCACGGAGATCAAAGATCTTGGCCTCAGATACTCCTGTTCGTTTAGCTTTTCCCACCAGGTGCAGTTCCAGTTTGCCCGAGCACGCAGGCTCAGTTTCTTAATACTACGCTCCTTTCACCTTCCAGACACAATGGTTGCAATTTTTAAGCTATGCGTACGACCAATCGTGGAATTCTGTCCCTCATTCTCCTCCCTTTATACCCAAAGTTGTAGACTTGCAATTGAAAGCGTCCAACGCTCATTCACGAAAAAACTGTTCCCTCGGTCCAACCCTCTCTCTTACCGCTCCCGCTGTCAAATCCTAGGCCTCGAACCACTGTGGCTCAGACGGTTTAAGATGAATCTAACTCTCTTACACCGTCTGCTGCACAAAAACGCCTTTATAGCAGAGGCTAGACCAAACGTAAACCCTCGTCCTCGCTACAGATTCCGTAACTCCTGCAACCTCTTAGTGTGTCCTCCAGCTCGTACAAACCTACGCCACTACTTCTTTCTAGTTTACTATGCTCGCATCTGGAACAGCCTTCCTGAGCGGCTGCGAAACATCACGCATCATTATACTTTTTCTCAGTCCGTGGACAAATTCCTTACCTGTGAAACTGCTGCCGCCTTACTTAATACCCAACTACCCCCGACCTCCTCTATGAATCGGGTCCAATGCGCATTTGAGTCTAGCGACGATACAGTTAGTGGGCAAGAAAAATATCCTGATTATACCTCGTTCTAGTAAAGTCACTACCCCGGATTACTCTATCAGCTCTGTCTAGCTATTGGTGCTCTCGGCCTAACTCTAACTGACAAAAAAACCAAAGTCAGTTTTTTTTCTTCATTACTATACGCCATTATATATGTATACCTATACATCATATCCATTTGACGATTTGCTCCCCAGCTCACTAAACACAGCATCGCGGTACGCCTCTGCTTGACATGGCAGCTCGCCAATGCTCAGTCGCCGTTTAGCCATAGTGCATTCGCCCTGAATATCACCATTTCATTCCCATTGTCCCACTGGCAACTGTCATTTTACTTGGCTCCTCCGCGACTTGCCAGCCAGCGTCTGTTTGCCGTTTGCCTGTTCGAATTGACTGAGCTGTTTTTACTGGCCTTGCTTCCCCCCGACCAAAAAAAAACTGGTAGCTGGAGTATTTTATTAATGCACAAACCGCATTTATGACTGCTTGGATGGTTTCCCACCCTGCAGCTCTGGTAGCATGCACGAGGGATGAAAACCTCGTGTGGTGGACGGGTACGCCCTGCAGGGAGGGTCGCCCTGTTACGTTGCACCATAGTGCGTTCGTATACCCGCCACCCCTCCAGTAGCACGGGTGCATCGCCCATCGCCGGTGGTTCTGAGCCTGGCCTTTAAATTCAGGAAATTAAAAAAAGAGCACTGCTGTCTTCCGTTTGTTGCTGCTGGTGTTGGACTCGCCTCGGTTGAGTTATTTATCTGGCAAAGCCATAAACTACAGATGAGAAAAAAAACAGGCCTTCCGTCTGTAAAAAAAACTATATACCAGGGATAACCTGAAGATACTCTGCGATGCCCATGGCCTACATCGACGTGCATAGCTGTAGCTGCCTTCGTCAGAATCGAGGCTACACCGCACCAAAACCCACCTCGTCAACCAAACAAAAAAACCTACCTGCTGCTCCCAGGAGTGGAGACATACAATATTCATATATATATATATAGTGAGACTCCAATCCCTCCGCTATCAGCATGCGAGGCTAGCGTCGAAAGCCTATTTCCCAATGCCCCACTTATAGACTGAAGCTGATAGTAGTGCCCGGGGGGCTGATGACCATTCTCCTTACGTTCACCTTCCCTCCTAGGTTTTCCTAGCACTGCCCCGCTCACTAATAACCTCCAGGAAATCTAGTTCACCATCTCAGGTGTTCCACCTTAACCAGTCCTTACGTGTTAGGTTTCCCTTACCACGCCGTCTCTCTGCCTACTATATCGGACTGTCCTCTATCTCAGGTAGTGTAATAGCATATATTGGCAACCTTAGCTTGACTTTGATGGCTATACTACTGAGTGCAGATCCATCCTTTTTGTGGTAAACGTTCAGCTTTTTTCTTCCTAAAGGACCATATCCTGTCTGATGACTTTAATAACTCTCTAGGCCTTATTGATCTCATCCCATCTCATCTTCTTCCCAAGCTTCGATCTGCGGTAATACGTGCTAAGGGCGTTCAGTTTCGCCATTATCCACTCCACTCGATCTGTGCAATACATCTGAAGGGACCCACGACCGGAAAAAAAATACTACCTGCGATATTACGCTGGTGTTGCTCTCCCTGCGGAATCCTCTGGAAAACCCACAACATCCCGCTGCTCACAAAACTGTGCACCCCAGACCAACTACCCAAATCACGACGCCCATCACGGGGCTGTCCAGAAACTGAAGTATCTCAGTGCAGTGATGGCACGGCACAGCACCGTCATACCCGGTTTGATAGCATACCCGCAACTGTTCACTCCCTACTTTGACTGCACCCGCTCGCCCACTCGTTCCCTTATCTAAAACCGCAATCAAAGTCGCCTCCGGAAGGCGTTCATTCCAATCTTCTGAACCTTCCATCGGATCTAAACATCTCGGTGTCTTTTACTTTGTACTCCTCACCAATTCAGTCATTTTCCGAGCAGCTTGCGTTCCTTCTTGTGCGTTCGTGTGAACTCCGTCTCCCAAGGAACTTTTACGCCTGACCCCGCTCCAGCAGCAACACTAGTGAGTCCCTCCAGTTTCACTGCACATTGTGTTTCTGAATTTCGTACCACCATTTATCCGTACCGCACATTCCCCCACGCTCTTCGTGACTCTGGCCATACGCCCAACAGCCCAAGGCTACGATGCCCCAGTAAGCCGCTCACTATTCGCACAATGGAATCGATTTCTCGAAAGCTGCGACGTTTTCAGGGTTCCCACTTCATAGTGTAGAATGTCTATGTATAATGTACATTTACATGCATTATGCGAATTACCTACATTGGTGATTTGTTTAAGTGTGCGAATCTTCAAGGTCAATAAACACCACCGACTGTGAATACGTTACTTAATGTGATAAGAAATCGCGCATTGCGGAAAAAGATGACTCACTTACAGTGGACAGTTTTTTAAGATACTGTCGCAGCTGAAGTAATTATCTGAACATACTAGAATCTACATGGCCCTTGCGGACGCGAAATATGCGAAGGTGCTATTACTGTAAACAATTTTGGCTCGATAATTACTGTTACCAGCGCAACTTGCGTAAGCCGCGATCAATATTAGCGAGAAGCCGTTCGAGCTTTTTTCCAAACAGCATTGTGTTCCATTATGGCTTGCGAATTATGCGAGTAAGACCATGACGTTGATCAATTAGCCCCGTGGAGCCTACGTCGATCATAGCGGACAGCTGAACGAGCCCAGCTGACGCACGCGACTAACATGAGGCTAGGGGTCCACGATGCCTACTCAACTAGCCACACGGAACCTACGTCGATCATAGCGGACGGCTGAACGAACCTAGCTGACGCACACGACTAACATGCGGCTAGGGGTCCACGGTTCCTAATCAGCTGGCCGGAGCGCGCCCGTCCATCTCTACCGGGGAGAAGGTCCAAAATAGACGGCATAAAAAGTTTAGTTGCATTGGTCATTTGACGTGTACATATGTCCTGTCGGGAGGCGTATTGACGTCTTCGTGTGGATTGTTCATTTGGCCATTGACGTCCTGAAAGGGGAGGAAGATATAAGTTAGGTTATCGAAACATCACCATGAGGCACGCGGCTGAAAAACTGGAAGGAATACTTACCTTATAATGGGAACAGTTTGGCAGCTATAATATCGTAGAGGCTTGTTCGCACAATGCCATCTTCAGCGGCTATTTCCCATGCCTGCTTACTGTACCCATCAATAACTACGAAACATACATCAAAAGCATGATATCCCATTAACAGACAATTTGTTTAGAGCTGGTGGGTTGAATGAAATCATCTTCGTCCCTCTCATCTAGCTGGCGCTCTAAAGCGTTAGTCGTGGTAGTCAGATATTTACTCACGGCTGTCTGGCAGTTCCTCCTTGGACCCGAAAACGCGGATACACACAGATTTTCGGGACACACTATGCTGGGTTTCTGTGCTTCGGTCCAGATCAACATCATAAGACGGCCTTTCGACGGACCGGGTTGCAGGCTCACCTTTGCGTTTTCTGGACGGGCCGGGGGCTGAGAACGGAAAGTAAATAATCCTTCCGGGGACTCACCTTTTGGACACGCCTGAGGAGCATCACTGCACGGCGGGCAAGGTTCGCCATCGCAACAATCGACGTGATGCGACAATGGGACGCCAATGGGACTATTCTGACTACAGCTTCAGCGTGGACACCGGGCGGGAATTGTGGACAGAATTTTTTAAAGCTTGAAACCCTGTCGAGTAAAAGCGGCTTCCTGAATCTGCGAATCTAATATTTCAAGAACTTCAACAATATCAGGCATGGATGACCTGGTTGGTTGTTATCCACTCCACCTGGCCTATGAATCTACACCCACAGGGATCCCCAACTGGACCGAAAAAAAACCTAAAAGATCCAGCTGCTCAGAGAACTGCACATCCCAGCTAAATGACCTTTTATGTGACGTCCGTTACGGGGCTGTCCAAAACCGAAGTATGTCAGGCCAATGATGACACGGCACTGCCATACCCAGTTTCATAGCACACCCGCAACTATTCACTTCCAATTCTCGACTGTACCCTCCCGCCCACTCGTTCTATTAACTGCAAATACGAATAAGCTCCTCACCTGGCCCCGGCTGCCTGCATGATCTGTTCATTCCAAACTGCTGAACCTGTCGTTTGAATTTAACCATTCCGGTGGATTTTCAGTCTGTGCTCCCAACAAAAAATCAATAATCTGCTATACAGCTCGCGTTCTGGCTCGTGTGTTGGCACCATCTCACTCTTCCA
>SJOL01006456.1:554268-604907 GCA_004794785.1 Opisthorchis felineus | reverse complement strand
TTGCGTAAAAATGAAAGCAGATTAGTGTGATTTTTGGTCTGAGCACATATGCAACAAAATGCCACACTTTGGCCTAAAAAGGTTTATTCCACCCACAGAAGTTTTGCAGGAAAATGCATTGTGCATCCAGGGCGCGGCCCTCGGTAACGGTTTTAGGCTTCAGTTCAAATCAGCCGGCCAGATCGTGCCAGTTCTGCTGCCTCTCCTGATCCGTTATTCTGGTTCCACTTTTCTTGCAGATTGAAGTTTTCCTTTTATTATCTTTATCACTTATCAAGCAGGAAGCCTCTTGCTATGCCCTCTTCGTATTGATTTTTCCCGCCACTTTCAAATACTAACGATCGTACCTTGGCTTATCTGATGTGTTCCGCATAAGAAAGAAAGAACCCTTCCAATTTCGGTTCCCTACCATACCGCCTCAGGCATGACCAAGTCTACTTCGGATAATGCCCACTGTTTATGTCGCTGTCCCTTTTCCACGGAATTCCCGGTACCCACAAACCCCACCAGTTATGCTCTTATTCTGACTGTAACTTTGTGAACACGTCTGAAGGTATGCCACCCACTAGTTGGGAATAAAAATCATTATCATAATTAGTTGACTTACCTGAGAGATCATATCACCCTCTAGAATCACGACATCTTTACTTCTTGCTGACCGAATCAACCGCGGCCAACTTTGATAGAAGCCCCAGAGCTGCCGTCCTTCAAACGTTTCCTGACACAACAAACAACCACCATAAAGCACATCAAGCTGTATTGTTCTTGATTGGACAGGCCAACTTAACTGCACCACGTCGGCTGCTGACCGGAATCCAGTCCATTAAAGCACAATCTGCCCTGGGGATAAGCACAACTCCCCATTACACTGGGGTCATCGGAAAAATAATGTGCGAAAGACCTGGATTTGTCCCGGATGGTTTCAGGTGTATGGCTAAACCAGATGCCTGCAGGCATATTTCGCAGACACGACACCCTTCAATCCGAAAACATAACAAGGTCCGGACGAGAGCTAATTTCACACAATACGGACGTTGACAGCCGTAATATTGAACCAATATACTGGGTTTGGAAGAAAGATTTGTTTTAAATTATATTGCCTGGAATTAGCCTAAACGTGAAACTGTCTTTAGACAATTAAAGCATAAATGAATCAGAAGCCCTTGTGTAAGGGACGATTGAGTGGAGCCAGTGAACAAAGGCCTGCAAGGGCAAACGATACCTCCAGGCAGCCCAGGTCGAGGAATGGATTTGACTGAGGCTTGGTTCAAAAGCTTGAACTCGGAGATAGTGGTTATTACAGTATTCTTGAGGGGCCCTTACCTGAGCCACGGATTCACGGACTGATACACAGGATCGAGGCTTTTGCCCAAGTTTCCTGGGTCGGTTTTGTTCTTGTCGTTCAGCGGCCGCCGCTCACCTGAAATGCACAAGCAAAACAGGATGTAGCACTGCTCCTCGTGTTCTCAGCGCGTGACAATAGGCCTGCCAGCGAGAGGACTTGCATAAAAAGTGTCTAACTGAGCTTTAAACTGGGTTCTAGGTTGGGCGTGGACAACCGTTGGAGGAGGGTTATTCCACGCAGAAACTACCCGAAATGAGAACAAATTGCCTCATGAAAGTCTTCGTTCTGAGCTCGAAAATCTTCTTACCATGTTCCCGCGCGCTTTTGCTGGGTCAACGGTAAAAAACCTGTTCCCCAAGTCTTTTTCAAACAGGGCATAAGTAAAACCTAGGTCTCCTCGGAGGGGACGATAGTCCAGGGGAAAGAGGTCAAGCAACAGGAGACGCGTTGCATAGTCCACGGATTTAGGAACGGCAACCATTTTCGTAGCAGGACATGCTCAATGAGGATTACGTCCTTCGTGAGCCCTGAGTAGAAAACTTGGTTGACATATTCAAGGAGCGGTCTGACGTATGTCCCATAAGGAGCCAGTGGCTCGATAGTCTGACACAGCTATGATGCATGGGACTGACCTGGCACAAGGGGGCAGGAAGTAAGGCATTACAATTCGACTCCTAATGCAGCTGCGCGTGGCGGGTGCCTTTTGTGCAGCACCAAAATCTTTGGTTATAAAAGTATTTCAACCGTATTGACTGATGCGCCGGCAGCCAAGGTCGACCGTTGGGCGATCGGAGTTTACGGCGTTTTGAGGCCGACCTTTTCCAACCCGTCCTTCTTCTGAAGAGGACACTATTTTGGCTTCCATTGATATGGACATGCTGCCTTCACACTCCCATCGCAGAGGACAGTACGACTTCTCCTTCGGACTGCCCCATAATAAGTTTTCTCAGTACGAGGGCTCACTGTTTCTTGTAGGGCTGCTCCTGATGACCGTCTTTGGATGGCTGAAACCTAAGAAACTAAGCTCTTTCCAGTACAGCCTGCAGTATCATTGCAGCCTTGAAGCCCGGGCACCACGTCAAGGCGACAGCCTTAGGTCGGATTTTTTCGCCGAAGGGTGACATCAACATCTCAATTTTTCAATGGGTTTTCATTAGGATTTCATCTTAACTGCTTTTAGAGGCATTCGGCCCGCCTTTCTAGGGGACGTTTCTGAGTGTGAACGATTAAGCCATAATTTTTATTGTCTGTCCCATTGACAGTCGACTCCTTCTGACTGGCCAACTGAATCAAGTGATAGTTGATTCGATTGCCCCACTAGGAAAGCCTCCAGTTGCTAAAACTTCTTCGTCCACCATCTTTCTCCATCTTTCCTTCGGCCCCTAAGTAATGGAATTTTGAGAAATACGCGTACAGTGTCAGTCTTTGCCTGATGGCGTGGGTTCCCTACTTCCATTTAAACTGCCAGCTGATCAATAATTGTCACGACAGACACGCTCATTTGCAAACCAATTTGGTTTTCACGTGGGACCCAACCGAGTCTCTTGCTTATGGTAATCTTCAACCGAAAGTGCTGCACAAAGGCCACCGAGATATTGCAGTATATTTTCTTAAAGGAAACTACTCATAAGGTTGCTGGGAACTCTTCAACAGCCAAAGAACGTTTTCCCCTTCTTGGGGCTCATCAGGTAGTCACAGTCCCCAAGTTTTCGTCAACCTTATGTGCAGCACATTCAGGTGAAGAATATCACGAACAAGGTATTCAGTTGAGTTTCACGTGAAAATCGAATTGATTTGCAAATGAGCGTATTTTTCAAAATCAGTTCAATTTGGGTTCAAGTAGAACATGAGGTTGACGGAAAGTAGGGGACCGCGCCTACCTGATGAGCCCCAAGAAGGACGAAACTGGTTGTAGGTTGTCGATGAGTTTTCAGAAACGTTGTGGGTAGCTTCCTATGGAATTAAGTATCATGATTACGATTATTTTTTGCGCCTGACTGGTCAAGCAAACGCTTCTGAACCTGCGATGTTGTCTGTTTCATTGAAAAACTCGAAACATCATTTTAGTTGACTGGGACCGAAACCGCCTATTCAAAATACTCCGTCGGATGTGGTGAAGTGAGCCGCACCTTAGAAGCACAGTTCTTTTATCTGCAAAACCATTGCGAGTGGAATAAAACTTTTCACCCAAAATGTTGCATTTTGTTGCATATGTGCTTAGGTCAGAAACCACCCAACTCTACGTATATTTTTTGCAATTTGTTTAAAATAATCTTCCTTCCAAATTTTTTGGTGCGCATTCGACTTCGGACTTGTCTATGGCTTCAGAAGCGGCTTCACGTATGTTTGTTGAGGAATTTTAGGATGTATCATTTTCATTCTTCACGACGTTTGAGGCGTTAAATGGATACATGAAGGATAACTACGTGGAATTTGTGCATTCATCTAGTAATCAAAGTACCGGCATTGTTTTGCGTTACGAATGGATGTACTACAAATTCAGCAGGCGGCCCAAAAAACAAACGGAACTTCGAGGAATCCGAAGAAGCTAGTAAGCTTAGCTTGCTTTCTAATAAAAAACAGCACGCGAAGCGCCGGCTGTCCAGTGCGTTTTTTGTCTAAGAAGACAGAAGAACCATCTCGCAGTTACTTCTCATTATCTTGGACACAACTATAAGGTTTCTAAGTTTTTGACTTTACGGCTAACCGAAGAAGGGTTGGGCACATGAAGGGTCCTGCTGAATTTTGTAAATCTGTCGTGTGATTTGCGGTAGTTTGTGGCCGATGACTTCGGAAAGCTCCGCACCACTCAGGGCATGTAGAACTACCGCCGGAATTGTGGACCAGTTCTGTTGAGTAGGCGCTGCATATTTGGGTTTTATTGTGGCAGATGATATGCCTTCGGTCCAGTCAAAACGTTGGGAGACCGGAAGCGCGCTTGAACTGCAGTCAGGGGAAGGTCACTATAGCCACATATGCTTCTCCAGATGGCAGTAGGTAGCGTTGGTTCGAATGTGCCCAGATGTAGTAAATGTCGACGGAACGCACGCGACAAACCGTTTTGGGCAACTAATACCTGGCCTGTAGATACAAGCTACATGCATTCCTGATCACGGATGACATGGGTACCGGGCCTCTGGTTATATACGCCTTCATGGAAAGCGAGCAGCCCGCTTCCATGCGCAAACTGTTTGGCTTATTCAGGGAAACGACGGGAGAGCAGTATTAAGTGAAGACGTTCGTCATGAACAAGTTTGGCGGCACAAATGCGGGTTGCAAATGTAGTGTTCGGCTGCGGCGTCATGTTGTGTTACTTCCACATTAGAAAAGCTATCAGGAAGCACGTATATTTCATATAACAGCCATGTATTTGTGGTCACAGACACTCCGCGAACAGCCGGCACATATTCCGCCGCATCGCTTGCTTGGACAGTAGGTTTTTTAACATAATATGAGCAAATAGGTTCCGGCAAGTTTTGGCGCAAATTCTGCGCCGCACGGACCCGCGATTCATCTCTTATCCTACGGACCACTGGTTGCACATCACACGCAAATGGGTTGTCCACGCACAATCCGGGATGATTCACTTTGGTAATGTGACCAACAACCGTCTGGAGAATGCAAGCGGCCACATGAAAAAAGGGTGCACCACTAGGACATACTGAAGCATGCCATACAGAAGGTGTCCCGGCACGCTCGGTGGCTCATGCGGGAATTTGAGATGCATACGTCATATCAATGTGACTGACGGGAAATCCTGGAAGGAGACGGCTACGTTCTGAACGTGGTCTGTCGAATGACCGCGTATACATGTTCCCCCGTTTTGAGATACTTGTGACCGCGACCCCCAAGGCTGCACTACCACAGCGTTGGAACAAACAAGGTGAGGTCAACGTTCGTTAACTAACTCATAGGTCGTGGTGCGAACACCCAGGTGCTCCCAGACGATTGACACCTGTATTGGAGAATGCACATGCCCATTCTACCAGGCGATGTGACCCCACCGCATCCATTTGTTCCCTGTATTTGGAGATCAGTCGGTTCCAAGCAGTAAGAAACATTCTTCATAGATTTTCTCTTAGGTTGCATCCCAATCCACCAAAGGTGGCCTTCTGGAGGGAGGAGACGAATATGATTTCATGTGACTCACACATGGCCCATCATCTCCAGAGTGTTAGCCTGTTAATGAGGCCTCAAGCATTTCGTTTAATTCTCGTATTTCGTGAGGGTTACAGTCAGTAGGCGACAAGCTACGGGAAATCACGCACTACGACTCAGCTGTTAGAGATGGCGTTGTGTAAGCGAACATATACGAGGTCTTCGACACTGAAGTGCTCCCTTTATAGGATTGTTGTTCCCTGTTTGACAGCCGACTGACTCATGGTGATATTTCGATAACCTAACTTGTATCTTCCTCTCATTTTAGGACTTCAATAGCTCAGTGAACACTGCGCACAAGAAGGCCATACGCTTCCCGGCAGGGCATATGTGCTAATCAAAACGACCAATGAAATTTAACTTTTCATGTTGTACAGTTTGACCCTTCGACTTTTCCCCGGTATTGGTTAAATGGTTCGTTCAGCAGTCCGCTATGATTGACGTAGGTCCCATTTGGTTAGTTGATTAGGCATCGTGGACCCCTAGCCGCATGTTGGTCGTGCGCGTCAGCTAGGTTCGTTCAGCTCTCCGCTATGGTCGACGACATGGTCATCCTGGCGGTTTTCGCAAGTTATATATGGAACATTCTGCCGTTTAAGGCATGCGCCATCAACACGTGAAAGGCCTACGTTCTTCCAACCTGGCAAGGTTTATCCGGCAATAATGAATGCGGCTTCCGCAATGTTAACTCGGAATAGCAATTGTCGAATTCCCTGAACACATACTTCAGTATTCGACCAGTCAGACAAATATAAACCGAAAAATTGTTTGCAGGGGTGGAACCTCAAATATTTTGCATCCACAAGGGCCGTATAGTTTCTAGAAACGTCAGTGAATTATTTCAGCTGCAGAGCTATCTGCAAATTGCGTCCATTGTAAGCGATTCACCCTTTACCGCAATTCGCGATATCCCATTACATTATACGACGTATTCGCTGTCGGTGAGGGTTGATGACCCCGAAGATTTGCTCACTTAAGCAAACCACCCATGTAGATAATTTGTGGAACAATTCATTATGCATAAACATTCTTCGCTACGAAGTGGTAGCCCTGAAAACGTCATAGCTTTCGAGAAAGCAAGTCCATTGTGCGAATACTGGGTGGAGTGAATTGATGGTCTACAGTGCCTCTATTACCAAACATGCGGGAGGTTTCGCGTAATCAGAGTCAAGCTGAGCACCCAACTAGGAATAACAGTCGTTAATGGTCGCCATGCATCCGTATCCGATGTAAACCGGCTCGAATTGGGCTGACGACTAAGCTGTATATGGTGGGTGCCAGTCTAAAGGATTCAAATTCTTACGTTAAAAGTCCGCACCGGTTAGTCATCGACATCATCATCGACAACATCACATCAGTGTTCAACACTGATGCTTCGCTGGCGTACAACCATAGGTTACTTGAAAGCCTGAGTGTAAGGAAAAGTGAGAATAGGCGGGAAGGTATTTAGTGCAAGCCCACCACAGTCACTCCAAGGTGCCTACACGCAGAGACACTCGATCAGGCAATCTGCATAGTAATTGACAACAAGAACACGATTGACATCGATTAGCAGCCATAAAATTAGACAGAATTCCGCGCCGATATCTCATTCCCACTCCCAGTTAGGCACTGCTACGGCCAAAAAACTTGTCCCGCACGCTATTGGCCAAAAAGTGGGCTGCTTGCCGGTCCAGCGTCAAGGCAAGCTCTGATTAGCCGAAAGTCTGGACCCAACAGTAAATAATCATCCAGTGTCCGCTGAATGCCGGTTGCCAGTGCCGCGTTCAGAAGGCATCAGAGTTTCCAGAATGTTGTCGGCGCATACACTTTATGAATGACACGCTCTACATGTGTTTCTGATCTGGTTTTGGGTGTTAATATATTAACATTTTTGGTGGTTGTTTTGACGGGAACGCTAGTTTGGCAGTCTTAGATCGAGAACTGAGCTGAAAAATACCGTTATTACACATAACTTAGAGCCCCTTCAACCAGGCGCAGTGTGGGTCACGCGGTCCCCATCCTGGAATGCGAGTCGCACCGACAGCACCCAGACTCTTCGTATTCCCTGTAATGCCCGTCCGCCAGGTCAAGGTTTGACCTATCTGCCTCCGCCACTCTGAATTGGGCACGGAAAACATCACTCCGACAAATGGTGGTCTGACATGCACAGAACATGGCTTAACCAACACAGCTTCTGGTTCTGGACACATGATTCAATGGAAGCCCCCGCTACACAGCCGAACACTGTCTTTCTAGTTGCCTCGTTACGAATTTGCTGACACGACCTGTTGTTCGGAGGCAATGGTTGTCGAAGATCTGAAGGTGTCTCATTTCCGCTGCCCGAACAGTCTCAGTCACACAGCAAAACAGCCTGTACTGTAGCCTGATGCACACGTTCCTTAAGATTCAGAGATACACCGCTTTGACGCCATTGGCGTCTCATATTCCAGACCGACAAGGTTTTCGTCGGAGGCTATTTGAACACCCGGATCTACCTAGTTGTCTGGGACAGAATCCTCTTCCGTAATGCAGGTAAACAGATCAGACAAGCGCTGACTGAGGACTTTACTCCTATCTTTGGACAATGCGGGTGGGAGGTTATCCGGACCAGTAGCTCGTTGGCGCTTGAAGGAGCATTTGCAGTCATAAACCTCCGAGGGTGCAGGGGGTTACACGTCCACTGTCCAGGGCTCTACGTCAGCTGTAGGCTCCAGATTAATGGCTACTGGTGGCCATAAGAATTGTTCGGCCTCATATCCAGTGATTGAGTTAGCCTGGTGGCGCCCTGCCACAGGTAAACTCCCAGCACTTTCCAAAGAGCTGGTGATCTCGCTGCAGCATAAATTCACATCTGCTGGTGGAGCAGCTGGAAATTGACTCCAGAAAACTATTCTGGTAAATTCGTCTAAAATTCGGATCCGCTAGTTCCTCAGTTGCTAAGTCATTTGTCCGCACGGCACGCGGCCCTGGAAAACGAAGGGAGAAGCGACTCCGGGCGAGCATGTGGTCCAAAACGACCAGCAGTCAGTTATTCATCCGTGCTATCGGTAACTAGTGGTGATGTGATTAATTTGAGTTCGTCGGCACGCTGTTGGAAGACACTATGTGGCCTGACGACTTCGGTTGTTTCGGAAGTTAGTATTGCATAAAAACAGCCTGCGGTCAGTACACCTTCGAAGCAAACGTTCGCCATTGTCCTTAAGTACCGAGTCCAATCCATGTCGACCGCCTAATTGAGTCCCAGATCCACTAAGTCCGCTCATTTGTGCAGTCAGATCTCCGGCAGCCACGACGATGTCTGAGCTTCTGGCTAGCCGCAACAGAGCATTTTAACAGCGTCATAAAACGTGTCTTTGATGGTGTCAGAGTTGCAATCAGTTGGGGCGTAAGCATATACGACAAACAGACAGCGGCCAACCTCCCGCTTGTGAGACTCCTTCACGGACGTTGCCAGACGAACCGCACAGAGGTGACTATCAGCGGGTATCCAGTCAAGCAAGGATCCTTCCGGCCGGTGACTTGGGATGATACCGACCCCTGGTCATCCTGTTGCAGCGGCCTCTGCATCGCCAGAGATGCAGAGATCCGGAAACGAGTGGAGAGTGATGGAAAGGTTAGCTCAACCACTGTGCTTGCATGTTGAAATCTTCTTTCTAATACACAGCACACATCAATGGCAAGCGAGTCCAGTGTGAGAGCAAGACCAGTTTGTTGTCCTGCTTGCTTCAGATTGCGGACATTGAAAGCAGCCAGATAGATTGGGTGTCGAGGCTTTAAAATTGATTTCGAGCTGGCTGAAGGTGTCGCTGGTTGACGCGTAGATGATGATGCGAAAACTGGTTCAGGACGAACGGAGTCCTAATCCCACAAGGATTTAGTTATTGATGGGTTGGGGGAAGGAAGATGAGAAAGTATGTGAAAGGAAGGGCCGGAAGACTGTGGTGGTCAGACCTCTAACCGTTGACCAACCTGATATAAGAGACTGAGAGTGTCGCACGGACGCCCCCACAGTATAAGCCGATGGGTCACGGAGGCACACATACCGTCACGCCGCGGTAAGGTCCAATCTCTGCGTGACGGAAACATGTAACAGTCAGTGCATAGCTGAAGGAATTCACTCCTGTTGTCTGTGCGACATACCTTCACTCCTATTGGACCACCTGGGTGGGCCTCTACAGGACTCAATCACCACAAGCCTCATCTTCAAAGATGACAGCGCCATTGCTTTCCAAAAATTAAATGTCTAGGTAAAACTTAGTTTTGTAAATTGAGTTTTTCGGTGCCTACACCCATATCACAAGTTAGCAGTTTTTGTATTTTTCATTCACTGGTCTTGAGCCAAACGACTTTTCATTGGAGTCCAATGCAGTTCGTTGCTGTCAGCCCTAAGGCCTAGCGCATCCACAACACCATAAATCCTGTTTGCCTCAAAAGCCTGGTTCGATTTGATGAGGTTTGAGGTGTAAGGCTTAGCTGGAATTTTGTACATGGTTTCGAGATTATAATTAAATCGGGTATTTGCTTTTGACTTCACTTCACTTCGACTGTCTGTATAAGGATTAGCAGGTTTCTTAGGTGTCGAGTCACAGTCGCCCATACGCGGTGACGGGTGGCAAGGCTCTCGCAGATATCGATTCGACTGTTAGCTTCCGTGGTTCCAGCCGTAACTAGTCTGTAGACCCATACATTTAACATCAGCCGTAATGGCAGTGTTCCAGGTTTTCAGCGAACCACGTCGTCGGTAACGCCATTCTTAGCGCTGTTTGACAACAAGAGCAGCTGTGAAGATTTCCGCATGTGAGTGGCAAAGAACTTCCTGCAATCGACGTTGAATTAGCTGTTCGAGTCGAGCGATACCAAAACACTTACGGTGAACTTCTTCACTCGACACAGAGTCCCGGAATCAGACTCCTGTTGACGAGTATAACACTTGTAGACAACGGACCCTTTGAATCTATCGGAGCGCTTTCATTCATTTTGCTAGGCAACGTGTTAGATGGCTGACAGTTCTTAGATATCTGACAACCGACCAATCCAGAAGCGTTCGTTCACGGCATGGAGAGGGATTGTTGGGGTGACAAAGCTCTTTGAAGTCGACTGGTGCTTTCCGGTTGCTTAGGCCAAGAAATGAAGTTTGTTCGAAGCCATGCCCCCACTCGCAACCTAAATTTCTAAAGCACAAAGCAGCAAACGACATGGTTTTCTTAGAGGACCCTACCAGAGCCTCAATCAATCAATTTATCAGCTATAAACCGTGTGCCATAGGCACATTGTTTTCAACTGCTACAGTTTTGATCGCCGGAAAGTGGGAGAGTGTGGACATACAGCCAAGCCTTCGAATCGATGGTGTGTTCAGTTAGTTCAGGAGTCGGGCAGCTATCCATTGACGGCGATAGCTTTGATGCCCAAGCGCCATTGACTGCGCGATTGGGCCATTTCTGCCAATGTTATTAACCATTGGTGAGTTGAGTCCCGCGGTCCCCATCCAGGGAGGTGGCAGTTGTTGGTTCGACTCAGTTTACTGGTTAGTGTTTTCATGCTTCGTTTCCAGGTCATACACTGTCCACATCTCAGTCGCTTTCACTTAGCACAGGGCTTGGAGAAAAGAACTCTGCGAGTCAGGCGGTCTTCTGGTATACGGAGTACATGTCCTAACTAGTGCAACCTATGGAGCGTGACTAATTCATCTGTCGTGGGAGAGTCCCATCTTCCCAGGACCATCTGGCGTACCTCAGCATTACAAGCCCGATGTTCCTACCAGACCTGACCAATGCTCCGGAGACACCGATAGTCAAACACTGACATCTTTCGTATGTCCTCTGCGCGTAGATGCCACGTCATCTGACCCATGAAGCAGTATGGATCGCACTGCCGCAGTGTAAACTCTGACGTTGACAGACAAACTGACGTCACGTCGGTGCCATAGGTGTCGGTGGTTCGCAAAAGCTGGCCCGCGTTCTCGATTCAAGAAGTAATCTAATCTCCAATCAGTCCACCGGTCAGTCCCGGGTAAAGAAATTTATCTACCACGTCGATTAGCTAGCCTGCAAGCATGCGGTTCGGGTTTGATTCAGCCCAGTCTTGTAGCAGCAATTTGCAATTTTCGGGTGTGAAGCGCACGCCAAACCGTGCGGCAGAGTTATTGAAGTTATTCATTTTGCATTTGCATTTTTGAAGGAGCTGAACTAATGAGAGCAATATCGTCCGCATACTTAAGTCTGTGAGCGAACTTGGCTACTTGACTATGGGTAGCTAGTCTGTCCCGAGGAAGCTAAGCAGAGTCTGTCCTAATTTTGGCGCCGCACCGAGCTCTTGGTAAGATTTAGTGGCTTCTCAACCGCACTGAATGGTCTCCCGGTGGCGATACTCAGGCGTTTGCGATTGGTGTGCGGTTTTGTGGTCGACTTTTTCTAACCCGTCCTTCCCCGGAGGATGACATCACTGCTCCCATAACCACAAAAATGCAGGTCGCCTGAAGGAACTACCCCACTTGCCTTCATATTCCTGTCTCAGAGAAAATTATGACCACCCCGTAATGCGATTGCTCGTACAGGAGGTCGCACTCTTTAGCCCACTTTGCATGGTTTCAGCTGCTATGACTCATCGGATCATTGCAACACTCAAACCCGACCACCACATCAAAGTGGCAATTATCCGTCAGTGAACACCTCATCACGCTGGCTGTTCTTTTATGCAGACCGTGCTTTCAGTCCATGGTTCCGATACCACTGTTACTGTCTTTGACGATGATGATGATTGCGATGAACATCCAACTAGTGATGCGCGATGATATCCTGTGTTCTTGCTTTCATATCCCGAGGAACACAGGCCGGAAAATTTTACTACTTCGTAATTGAATTTCCCCTTACTCTGAGATCGAGTGGTTAAACGCGAATTTACTGACCGGAAGGCCAGTGATTCAAACCCAACCTCTGCATCTCGACTGTCCCTGTCTAGGCTTGGACTACCTGGCAGTATCTCGGCCGTCGTGCTTCCTTCTTGTAGCATGGCGTCTATACACCGAAAGAGAGTTAGAGCTGAGCGGTTTTTACTTTTTATTGTTCTCCCTCGCTTTCCGGGGTTTGAGCTATAATTTAAGAGCTATGACTTTTTCATTGAGAGGCTGGCGCTTGCCGCGAGTTCGGGTCATTTTCATTCAGTCCAGATAAATGTCAAGCTTTTCGCGGAGGTGACGCTATATCCAAACCTCAGCAGCATGGTCTCAGCATTGATCTCTCTCCTTACTGCGGTTGTAGTTGTCAAATTCCATCTCTCTCTATCGGAACCTTGTTGTCTTGTACGGCCCAGGACGTGGGGCATTATGAAACAGTACCCATTGGTCATCGGTGGCTACACTGGTAAGTTATACCCTGTATGCGTCGTGTAGCAATAGTGTCCCCTATTTTTACTCGTGATTGCTGCTTATTAGGGGTTCTAAACACCAGTGTTTTAAGATAAAGTCTTGTTTGCTTATCACTCCTGACTACTTTTGAACCCAGGAGCTGAGGTGTAAGCTCTTGACTTGGGGGCTTTTCGTTCTGGTTATTCCGTTTGATATTGATCTGGATGTCTAAAATCGCAACTGCTGTGTCAACTAGCACACTGACCTGGGAATGACTAATTTTCGTTCCTTTTTCAACATTTGACGTCCATGCCCTGTGTTCCGCACCGCCTGATGGTTTGTGCTGTGGTCCTGGTGTGATATCCTCCATAAGCTGGAGACGGATTTAAGCTCGAGATAACTCAATGTTCAAGGCGCGAACATACTAGCCGGAAGGTTCGAACCCAACTCAGACATCCCAACGTCTAGCTAGGCTCGGGAAAACTGGCAGTATCTCATCCCTCGTGCTTCTCTCGTGTAGTATCGTCGCTAGGCACCAAAAGCGTGCTACAGCTGAACAGTTATTTTGTATTTTCCTGAATGAAAAATGACTAGCCACAGGTTCCTCATCAGTCCAAAGTATGCTGGTGCCTGACTGACAAATACATTGAACTTGGATATCCCAGTCAATATATGTGTGAAAATGGTAAGGGATTTATTCACAAAACTCCAGGGTCCCATGAGCAGCAGACGAGAAGAGGGCGCTCACATCCTTGAACGATATTGTGGTGCACTGTTTATCCGGGACTGAACACGGCCGTAGTACGCACTTGGAAACAGGTTGCCCTTGATCTTTGCCGCACTTCTGGAATGGAGAACTCTTTTGTCAGACTGCGTGTATTTACAATCAGTGGAAAATAGCGAAACGAGTCTCTTATGCCTCAACTGATGCTTCAAGCGCGGGATAGTGTGCTCGTTTTCGCCCTTCACCTATTTGAATTCCTCTATCTAAGTTCACATTGTAACACCGCTGCATAAAACACTCAGTCTTGTGACTTTTGGTAGGGTGGATTGGTGTCAGCACCGTGGTACACAAACGGTTTGAGTCAGTAGCTTCACTTTACATAGAACCGGCTGCTTCACCCGTTTACCAAAGTTTCACTAAATGGAAGAAGTGGGCGCTTCCAATGGCGCAATAAGATTGGGTCAGCCGACATCGTTGGCGTACATTTAGCTGCCTATTGCTCTATGGGAAGATGGCAGAATTTTACAGAAACGTGTGCCAACTGTACGTGACTTTACCACACGGCCCTTAGTTGGGAAATTACGCGGTCTGATGCAGACAAGTTGCTTTCGACCTCGACAGGCTAGTACATGTGACAGAAGTTCTCACATCCGTGAAGGTGCGGGTTGTGTGTGCATTTATCGGCGGATGATGTTCACGCACTAGGTAGCCTGTAAGAGGCACACGGGGACAACTTCGCGGCTTTCGTTGAATAAGCATCATTCCGTTATTGGTGGATTGGTGGATTGGTGCCTGTTTCCGTACTGACCTGTGACATCGAACTACACCAATGGACATCCGAAAACAGTGGATAATATCACACACTGTTTGCATTGAGCCACCCGAGCACCATGTACCCGGTATAAACCCGAGGGAATAAGACTGAATCTTGAACAGGAGGGGGCAGTTCTAAAGTCATCAGCATACCCAACTGGTGGCTAATGATTGTCAATTCATGTGGGTATATCGGAACAGCTGAGCCCCACGGTACGAGCCCTCTGCTACCCACCGTTCACCTAGGTCTGAACAACGATGTTCACAGTAGCACTGTTGCATTCCGGTATTTTCGCAACGTTAACCCACAGTATCGGGTAACAGTAGTCGCTTCTTGGAGTAGCGCTATTATTCAGCGCGTAGAGTCCATGCGTGCTTGCTCAGAAGGTTAAAAACAAAGCACGCTTATGAAGTAGTTCGAAATCCACTAGTTTCCACTATAGTGTGCACGGTCCTACTGGTGTGGTGGTAGGTTTTACGCCCTCATACAGATTAGTGCCACCTATTCATCCATTTAAGCACCAACTACCCATTCAACGTGACACGCTTTCGTTTGGTATGCACAGTCGCAACTTTGATTGCTTCACCTATTTTTGCTTGAGTGTTCAAGCGTCGCAGAAGCTAGGCTAACACCAGCGGGAGTTTAGTTCTAATAGGGGGCGAGATGGTTCAGTGACCGGAAGGTCCGTGGTTCGAACCCGACCTCCACCTCTCGACTTCCTCTGTCTAGGCTTGGGCAACCTGGCAGTATCCCAGTCCTTGTGCTTCCTTCTGGTAGCATGGCTGAGATGCTGCTTGGTTTCCCAAGCCTAGACAGGAGCAGCCGAGATGCTGAGGTTTGGTTGGAATCACGAGCTTCCCGGTCAGTATGTTTGCCTCATAACCACTGGGCTGTCTCTAGCTCATTCAGTTCTCATCACAGTGTTTGATATTTCACATAGTCCAGAACAACCCGGTGACGTTTTGTACGTATTCTGTCGATGTTCGGGGATTGGTTTTCCTACCAGAGCCTACACAACGTGAACTTTCCAGTATTGGTCGTATTTCATTCGGTAACTGCAGGATCCTCCGTATTGTCGACCGCCATTCAGATACGGAATGTGGAGCTGCAAGCAATTTTTCATACCCAGTTCCAGTTTGCCTACAAATCGAGATAGCTCAGTGGTTGAGGCGGCAGCTTACGGACTGGAAGGTCCGTAGTTCAAACCCGACCTCAGCATCTCGACTGCCCCTGTCTAGGCTTGGGCAACCTGATAATATCCCAGCCCTCATGCCTCCTTCCGTTGACATGGCATCTAGGCACCGAAAGGGTGCTACAGCGGAACGATTTTGTTACAAATCGAAGTTCTGTTATTTAGTAACCGTTTATGAATTTGTAGTGTTTTTTTCACAGGAACGGAAGTTCATTCGTACGCATTTTGTAGGTTTTGACCCGTTAAAGCATTAAATAGAAGCTAAGTGAAGTCTACTGTTTCGATTTACTGATCTCGAGCTACCCATCGTACATGAGTTTGACGGCAGCGCTTTCACTGCCTGCCTTTTCGTTTTACCATCTTTATTTACAGCTATAAAAATTCTACTCGCTTCTCGAACCCAACATTATTTGTATGCAAAACAATCACAAGAGAATTGTCTGTGGATAGCCAACGTTCATCCTTTCTTAGATGAGGTATGCAGTTTGGTTTCCTCTTCCTTCACCTACATTTCCTTTCCTCAGCACAGTTTGTTCGAGTTTTTCTCACAGTTCGGTGAAGTCCAACAAGTGGAGCACCATGTGGTAGGTTTCTGGCATTATCGACACGCGTTTCGTTACCAAACAGATAGAATCCGGTGCTCTGATCCGGTTCACTGATGCCGATACTTGTAGGAAGATCTTGTCTACCCCCATGGACTCTCAATATTCCATCAAGCTCACAAGGCATGATTTTCCAAGTACGGCTTCTGTTTGGCTAGTTTCATTCACTGTGTATTACAGCTGCTACGGAATTGTTACAGTCCGAATGGCTAACAGATTACCAATTGGAGAAGAAGTACGCAGAGGCCGAGCTGGAGGCCTATTTCAGACAACGGCTAGACAAGAAGTCACAAGTTGACGAGGACGGATGGATTGTTGTGGACAAAAAACGTCGCTTCTAATACGTGGCTGTCACGTGCACCCTTATGTACAGTTGTCCCCCTTGTACAATACGCAACTTTTCTCCTTTTGGAGCCCTGTATGGACGGCAAAGCTGTGCCAATCAAGAGCGATTTTCCTAAGGGTACGCAGCGGAACCAACCGACTCACACTGTCTTCCCTTTCGTCCTCCCCTTCTGAGCGGTTTGCTCCCCGATCGCACAACCACGGCTACTCTCTCATAATAATAAGGGAATGTCTTTACTTCCATCTACTGCAACATGTTGAACCGCCTGCCGCAACTCAGCGAAAACCAGTGCACCGTAATTCTCGTTTCCGAAATCGTGGCTCACTTACGAGTGATAAATAGTTGAGGCGTTTAGTTGATTGCGATCGATCACGCGTATTTAGGTAACATCCAGATCTTACTGTCTTGGTGCTATTAATACGGTTGGTACGCACCGGACAGCCCAGCGGATGACATGGTGAACTTCCGTCTCTACTATGCGGATTCGACTCCTTGCATGGGCACCTTCAAATTGGTTACCCGTCTCCGTCTTGAAAAGCTATACGCACGTGTTGTCAGTAAACACGTATTGGTCACCTAGCACTGGAATCTCGTCCCGCTCTTACTAGAGCCCATCACCAGTGCACATCCCTAGTCGTGCAGGGATTTCAACCCCATCCATCTGACGTGGGAGGCGATGCTGTAGCTAGCGACACCCTAATTATCACGTCTTCCCCGCTTGGATGGTATCGATAGAAGTTCAACGAATCAGGCTTCAATGAATGGCCAAATTACGCAATATGTCTTCAGCTAGTCTGAACAAATGAACTGGCCATGCATGGGGGATTAGACGACGCGCAATCTTGAGGGGACTGGGAGCCATAAACCTACGTGACCAAATATACGCCCACTTGACTGATTTCGGAAAGTGCTGAATTTTACGTTCAAAGGTGATCCAAATACCGACTGAGCATTTCCAATGTTTTCGGTTTATATTTTAACTACTTACGATCCTCTGAGTAGCGTATGAGTCCGGTGATCTGATCGAGGCCCTAAGGGACTGCACTTAACCTATCCTTGCTGTTGAAGGCTTGAGTACGTCGTCCACTGAGTGCAGTAGGAACTGTCTCGTGGAAGTCTATTTTTGGGATGCGGTTATTACTTACAGCAATCAGAGTCTTCAGAAGTTGCTTATCTGATTGAAGACTTCACTGTATATCGATAAATATTCTCATTTGCACACGAATTTGGTTTTGACAGGAGACTCAACTGAATCCAGCAGAATCTCCCGTTTATGGTGGTCCGCTTCAAACAGAACAGGCTGGCGGAAACTCGGGGACTGTAGCCCAAGAAGGGAAGAACCGGACGTGGGCCGTATGCTGTAAACCGACCAATGATCCATTAGGATAAACACTCCAATGGCGTGAAAGACAACTGACTACACGGTGTGATGTTGAGATGTTATATAAATGTGTTGGGTGCACTTTGATGTGCCATATGGACCTTGCATGGAACAGTAGGCTAAACTACAGGCCTTTTGGGTGACCAGTGCGTGCAGCATACCGTCGCGGACACGCAGCTCAGATTTCTTAGATAGACCGCACTCGCCTTCTAGTGAATAGCGTGCATACTGGAAAATGAATGCTCATGACACAAAGCCTTTGAAATATTTGCGTTCTGACTCACGTTCAGTGATGCTAGGGATCTGCTGTAGCTGCCATGAAAGTCCCACATGAATCAATTTGCACACAACGTTTGCTCTTAACGTTCGGCATCATTTGCCCCAATTTTCGTACAACGGTTTCCTTTTAACGTGGTTTTTTAACAGGATAGTTAGTGCAGATGTTGTCGGTGGCATTTTTAACAAACGGCAACAACTGTGGAGTGTTGTGTGCACGATATTTGGAGTCTTTTCCGTAAGCCAAGTGCTAGTTCGTCTGGGGCTGTAATGGCCTCAGTCTCTCCCATCCAAACCGCATCACCACTAAATTATTCAGCGCAATGACATGTTGGTTGTGGATTGCTTCGAAAACACGACAGATTGCAACATAACCAACCAGCTTTTCGGCCAGCACGATGTACTTTTCAACGACCGAACTGGGGAGGTCCTATAATTCCGTCTCGGCGTATATAAACATTACATCCATCCTGCTGTTTATGTATGTCGTGATACAGTGCTTGAAAGACCTCAGTCACTGTGGATTCAGTCAGGTCACTGTATATCGTAGTGTCCAGCAATTCCGTGCGTTTTCTCACTTGACGAAAACATGAAAACGATCTCACTCAACACCGGAACCTAGCATCAACTTAAATTCACAGGGCTTGCAGATTAGTTTCCCCCAAAACATTGCCCCACTCCACAAACCCCCGCCAAAAAATCCCCACTTCAGGAAGGCCTCTGCAGGATTCTGATGTCATTCCAGGTCAGCATAAGCTACTATGCGGCCGCGAAATCCACAATTTTTCATGTTTTTGTTTGACGTTTTCCAAAACTGGATACGTGCCTGACGCAAATCAACTAAGGGTCCCCACGAAAGATATAGTGTACTTCCGGATTATGAAATCTAATTCAGAGTTTCGATAGATGGAAGTGTTTACTGGCTCTCCGAAAGTGTCCGTGATGTTGCGTTGCCTCATTTATCTCGTATATATAGTTCTTAGTTTCTAAAACTGCGTGATTTTCTGTCAACTTCAAAAATCACACTTTGGTAGAAATAAGCACGAAATTCTTGTCACCCACACAGAATTGTCATGTGCTGAACCGTTGTTCATGATCACATTAATAGGAAGTACGCTCGGGTTGGATTTTCAATGCCTCTCTACTCCTGCCTTACCTCTAGTGGGATTTGGTAGCTTGTCCCCCTCAATATTGTTCTGTTTTGAACCAGGAAATCCCCGTAATTTCATGAGATCAGGTCATTCTCGGACCGCTTTGAAACCGTATATTCCTGGCTTTTCAATTCTTTATAAAAATTGATGGCCTAGCTGTTTGTGCGTTTATCTGACCAGATGAGCTTTACTGCTAGTTGTCCGCTTGAAAGTCCTTTATACCAGCTGATTATCAGACAGGTGTTTGACCTACACAGTCTTCTGATTCTGCATTCTGGGGATCGAAAAATGCGCGGTTCTTCAAAGTTTAGACGACTGTTGGTCTTATGCCCTAAAAACACTCCCACCGCCCAAATATTGGCCTTGGCTGCCGGTGCATTACTCAATACGTCGAAACACTTCTAAAACCAAAAACCGATACTTTTGTGCATAGTCGAATAGAAGTCAGGCAATTACGCATTACTCCCTGCGTCCTTGATTTAGACGTACCTTTCACAGCAAAGTGAGTCAGACCATTGGGTAACTGGCTCCTTGCAGGACACCCCCCCCCAGAAGACCCAAAAAAGACCTCGGGTCAGGCTGTTGAGTCAGAGGCTAAGGGGCAGAACCCCGTAATGATGCCCTGCCTTCCTTCGCTGCCTAGGTCAGACTTTTGAGTCAAATACTCAAGGTGGGTCACCTCCTTCCTCGGCCTGGGCAACCGGGGTGTAATATCTGCCTACGCAGCTTATGAGTAACGGTTGATCTCCTTAATTTATCAGCTCTAACAACTCACTGTCCATTCCATTGCAACGCTTTATGTTTGTAGCGTCCAGTCCTAGCTCTCAACCCGGAGAAATAACCTAAACATGCGTTACTAACACCAGGGAATCTGTTCAAAGTAACAATGTATTGCTTGTCAGATAGGTCAACAGATGTCCCTTGCTCACATCGTGTTCTCTCTAGAAATCTATGTATACTGTGCCCCCGAAACATGCATACAAGACTCTACTAGAGTTCGGCATCTGAAACTGGTCCAATACAGCTCATTTTTTAATGGTTTGATTCCCGGATGTCGGGTCATCATCGTGGACAGCACGATATCAGTGTTCAACGCTGATACTTCGCTGCCGTACAACCATGATTTATTTGAAAGTTTCATTGCGAAGAAAAGGATAAAGGTGGACGGGGAAGGGACTCAGCGCTAGCTTACTGCAATCATTCCGAGGTGCCTACACCTCCACACACTCATTCAGGCAATCTGGATAGAAACAGACAACAAGAATGCCACTGACATTGATTAGCGGCCAATTCTTACAGCGTCTCCAACCAGGCGCCGTGGGGATCACGCGGTCCCCATCCTGGAAGGCAAGCAGCACCGACAGCACCCAAACGTTTCGTAAGCTCTTCAATACCCCTCTGCCAGTTCAAGGGTTAGCCACCTCTCTGCTTCCGCTACTCTGAATTGGGCACGGAAAACATCACTCTCTTCGACGAACGACGGTTCGGCATACGCAACACGTGTCCCAACCAACGCAGCTTCTGGTGCCCGACACATTCTTCAATGAAAGTCTCCGTTGCACAACCGAACACTCGCATTCTAACTGGGTCATTACAGATTCGCTGGCACAAACTCACACGAGCTATGGTTCTGAGACAACGATTGTCGAACAGGCCAAGTCTCACAGCCATACAACAAAGCATCCCGCACTGTAGTCTGATACATACTTCCCTTGAGATTCAAGGATATACCACTTTGACGCCATATGTGTCTCAAATAAGCAAACGCGACCCGAGCCTTGCAGACTCGTGCATTGACCTCATTTGTCACACCACAATCAGAACTAATACAACTTCCAAGATACGTAAAACGCTCCACAACTTCGAGTGGCTTTCCCTGAATTGTAAGTGGCGTGTTCAGCGACTGCATGTCCAGGAACATGACATTACACTTTGTTGGTGCAAAGTGCATACCAAAGGACGAGATGACTTCGGTCAGTTCATCCAAAAACACCTGAGCCTCCCCCTCTTCGAAGACGAGAACGATGTCGTCTGCATATTCCAGACCGACAAGGTTTTCGTCATAGGCAATCTGAACACCGGAGTTTTGAAGACCTTACAGAATTGGCTACCTCTGGTCTCAATGTTGTGGGTATTATGTTGAGTGTGACAGCTGAAGATGCTCTGCTTTAGTGAATTCCTATGAACAGTCGACTGTGCGCAGTCAGATTGGCCTTGTCCGTCAGGAATTTCAGTCAAGACCCCAACCAGGAAGCCTGTTCGTTATCTCTGTATACCCCCAAACTGCAGCAGTGTCATTCGCGGCTTCTGAGGATATCACTACTCTGACTAATGGCTTTAATAATTGGCAAGCCTGGCAGCCGTCTCGGCGGTAGAATTGGTGGAGAACGGCAATTGCTTTCCACAACTGCGCTGACCACCAGCACAAACGTAAGCATCACGTTACCTAGCGTCTTCCATACCTTAATTAGTCAAGCGCTCAGAATTAATACAGATGGTGATCTTGTGTTTAGCACTGTCGCTCTTTTTGAAACACGTGACAGTTGGATCATGTCCTTGTTCGTGCACGTGTTGCAGTTCGTTTCCCAATGGCTAAGAAGACCATTCACCGTTGTTATTCAATGCCTGCGAGGTTCGGCCGTCAAATAAGTCTACCATCAGCAGCTGTCCAGATAACTTACGAAACCGAAACAAACCGTTCGATTAATCAAGACTGGTTTGAAATTCGATACGCTATAGATTCGACGTTTGAATGTGTGCATCTCAAAATGGGGTCACGGCCTAAGATGAATCTCAATCATCCATTTCGCTGGCCGAGGTGAGGAAGTTGGTCCCACCTGGATGACAATGCAATTCGGAGAGATCTTTGGAACGACGCCTGACCCGCAGTCTCCAGGCTGATCAGGAGAAGCGGTGACCAAAGAAAGCCAAAGAATTGAAAAAGGCGGCGGTGATTGGAAATGGCCGAATTCTTTTCCAACCTATCCGTAACACTGGGCGAAGAAAGCCGCGGGTCAGATCTAAAAGCAGCGTTCGACTTAGTCAAATCCTTTGATTTCTGACAATCTCTCTTTCAAAATTACTGTCACAGTCCTCCAATCCTTATACTCCAACAACTTTGGGCACATGGAAACCTATGGAAGGTATTCTCCTGAGTTCTCCACCAAAAACGGTGTCCGTCATGGTTGTACTTTGTATCCTTTTCTCCTCAACTCCATAGTCAAATTATTTGTTGAGGTGACTTTTGCGATATCTTCCACCTCTTGCGTAAAGCTTCTTCCCGGGGAAGGTCCTAAAGAGTATCTCCGGAGTATACGGACGATTTTGCACTGCTGGGTTCATGGTTCGTCCGGTTGCAAAATACACTAATAATCTATGTAATGCACTTTGTGCCTCCAAAATGCCAAGCGCTATTACGAGGTTGAGCGAGTGCACCACCAAAACTGATCATGACATCAAGACCATTAGAGAGAGTGGACAGATTTACCCATCTGGGTAGCTGTATCAATTCGCAATCGCTAGAATTGCCAAAGCGCGTTCCGCTTTTCTTCAACTAAGGTACGTCTGTGATCGGAGTGGCATTAGCCTGTCGATGAAAGACCGGGTCTACAAGGTGGTAGTGTGTCCTGTGTTGCTTTAAGTTTGTTGAGCTTGGCTGATGTACCTTCAAGACAACAGAAGGTTACTTGTCTTGGGCCATAGATTCCTTCGAAGCAGTGTACATCTATCATGGGGTCACTGAATCAACAACGCTGAATTATAGTAAATGGCAACAAATCAGCTACTTGTCCAACTACTGAATTGATTCGGCTACCCCAACTAGGTTGCCTTGGCCGTGTGCTCCGCCTGCATGGAACTCAATCGTTCAGCGTGCCTGGTTTTCTGAGACAGGTTCCGAATGGAAGATATCACAAGGTGGACAGCATAGTACCTAAAGAGGGGGTGGGGGCGAGATGGCTCAGTGGTTAGAGCGCGAATTTACCTTCCGGAAGGTCCGTGGTTCGAACCCGACGTCTGCCTCTCAACTTCCCCTGTCTAGGCTTGGGCAACCTGGCAGTATCCCAGCCCTCATGCTTCCTTCGGGTCGCATGGCAGCTCGGCACCGAAAGGGTGTTATAGCTGAACGATTCTCTTTATCTGAAGAGGGGGGGTGAAAAACATAGCAAAGGATCCTGGCTGCACCGATGCATCTCATCTGCAAGGTTGAGATATCAAAGGTTGGAAACACTCATCGAATCGGCGATTCCGTGCAACGAGTGATGGTCTTTTATCTGTTCCCGTGTTCTTAATTATTTTGTTTCTCCAAAATGTTTTTCTGCAATCCATCTGTCCTGTACCACCTATTGCAAGAAGCTGCGGCGATCCGAACCATCGTAACTACGTATGCGGTTCACGGCTATCAAATTGAATTATGGTGAATCGGATAACAAGATTTTGTGCAATCGGCAGCTTTTCAGGCATTATTCTTAGCTGAGAAATGACCGGAATAATAAACCCAAATAAAGTGGATACAGTCTGATGATAAATAGGTTGACCATGGTAACCGTCCAATCAGATTTGTACCAAATGCTGGGCATCACCAGACATATACGGATCAGCTGTGAATTGCAGGCTCAACAGCCAATAGGGATCCATGAACTTGGTCTGGTGGAACATTGTAAGGAGCAACTAGTCCCAACAGTACGATTCAAACGCTACCGATTGCAGACTCGAAATGCGACCGTGTATCCCAGAGCTGTGTTAAGAAAGAATCTGTGTGACCTTTTCAGTTGCTTATTCAAAGAATGAAGCGATAGCGCAGTTTCGACTGGACACGACAGTTCGAAGACCAGAGAGCACCTCTTTCTTATGCGAGGACAGAAAGAAGGCAACACTTCAAGCAACAAACACTCTGTTTCCTTCACTTCATACCCTGTGCTGTAACTTGATGACGGTGGTGCAACTTGGTTTGCTGTTCCGCCCACTATGGTATATCGAAAGGCACGGTAAATTGAGACAGCTCTTTGTGGAAACAAAGGAGGGTTATTACAACTGAATTTATAGTGTAATCACCGAATGTTCTACAAGGTCACGCTAGAATCTTCATGAGAGGGGCGAGAAGCGCCATGCTGTAAATACTCGACACTGATTGGTTGACACTCTGATCAATCACGGCATGTCTTCGTTTGGTTTGTAGCAGGCATGTGACACATCCGTCCAATCGACATGATGTTCCGTTATCAATAGCGTCTGACCTCCGGATACCTTGTCACTGATGTTATGCTCTTGTTCACCTGCGTCTTCCAAGCAGCCGGTGAAACGGCAACTGCTGAACACATTTTCCTAAATATTTTGAACAATTGTCGAAAAATTCAATCACAGTGCTGAACCGCTGGGCAGTCCGGACCAGTGATTCCCAAACTGAAGGAGATTTCTTCCCCAGAACGGATTTCAATGGTCCGGATGGGGAATGGTGGTCCTATGTCATTAACTCGGTTCATCAGGCATTTGAACCACCTGTCACTCGTTCTTACTCATTCTGTGCTATTTCTAGGTTTTGCAGATACCTGAAACACAATTTTCCACCCTATTTAGAGCTTGCCTTCACTTTCAAAACGGTAGCACGTTGGTAAAATAATGAATGATAAAGACACACAGTTGATCAGCTATTTTAGGCCGACTGTTTTCAACTACTAACCAGAAGGTTGTTGGCTCGTATCTGTGTGGAGACTCGTGAGATGATCACTGCCGATGATTCCCAGAAAACACGATTTGCCGACATAGAATGAAATTTTAGCTGCAACCCCAAAATCTCCTCACTAACTACAAACAATCATGTTGTTTCGGGTTGCACATGTTTCGTCCATCCGAAGCCTATACAGGTTTACAAACCCGCAGACACCATAAAGAACCCCCGAATGATGAAGGAGAGGAGCGACGGGAAGAATGAACATCCGTTCGGGTTGAAAATAAGTCACGTGCTGTCACACGTTATCGTTTGGACTGAACTGTGCTCAGCGTGTAGATTCCAGCAAGTTGCTTGTTTGAACTATCTTGCAATGATATTTCGATTTTTCATCATGTCAGTGCTTTCATCCCGCCGATGATTCCTGCTTCAGGTTTTCGTCTCTGTCGATTGTGATACTTAGTGGACACGTTTAGTTCATTTGGGCAAAGTTCTATGTGAGTAAGCCCAACCCATTTCTACCTACATTATTGTACCTTTCTCCGATAATTGACTCACTGATTGTGGAATCGATACGGGGGGTGGGGGAGTTATGTCTCGTTGTACCCTAGTTTCCAGATACGCAATTGTTGAGTAAAACAGTACTGGAAGATTACGAACTGCCCTGATTGACCCCAGACATGTAAGGCCATCAACGTCCCTCCTAGTAATGGTCCAAAGAACGGCCGTTTGGTCGTGGTATCATCATGTTCAGCTATAAATCGTAGTCGTGCAAAGGTCCGAGGTATTATATACTTATCCTCATGTTTTGATCAGATTTAATCACGCCTCACTTTGTCTCCCGGTGAATTTGCGTCTTGCAAAACAAAGTAGTTAATTTCCACCTTTGATTTGCATCCTTCATCTTAGCGGCAGAGGAAGTCGAACGTGTATCGCTTTGGTTTGTGCCAATGTACTTGCTCGAATCAGTTTTTCTGTAGGTTACGGAGTACAGTGAAGCAAGGAACTGAAAGTTATTGACTACATATGACGTGAGTCATGCTCTTTCAATTACTCCTTCACTTTACTGGCACTGCACATGCCGTGAAAAAACTGCGGTGGGGTTTCCATCCCTTTCAAAAACGAGGGAACTGATTTAATACACTACTCATAAGGTTGCTGGAAATTCTTCGACAGCCCACGACCTGTTTCGCCCTTCCTGGAGCTCATCAGGTAGGCGCGGTCCCCTAGTTTTCGTCAACCTCATCTTCTACTTGAAACCAAATTGCACGAAATTAGCGAAATACACCCATTTGCAAACAAATTTGGTTGGAACCCAGCTAAATCTCATAAACGAGAGATTCAGCTGGATTCTAGGTGAGTCTCTCGCAACACTAAATTTGTTTGCAAATGAGGGAACCGATTGTTTTCATAGAGTAAAAACGGTAGCTTAAAGTTCCCACTCACTACTCGTGAGCGGTTGTGTGCTACTTTTGACCTGAGTCATGAAGACTTCAATGGGGAATGACCCTTCGTGATGTACTGAAATGTCCACGCTATGAAGCGAGTGGAGAACAAGACACCTAGTGGCCAACTGATCTCCCTTCAGCGAATGTACTTGTAGGCCTTTGTCTGTCTGCTCTGGGTGAAACATTAAGCAGTGAAGTTTCCAAACCTATTCTACTGTTATTTTGTTCTAAAATTACCCAGAGGCTATCTTTTCCCATAACTTTAGCAGAATAATTGTCCAAACTCGCCTACAGATTTGGCCGAAAACGGACTTGAAACACCCAAAAACAGCCATCCAAACAACTAATGGAATACCGGGCCTACGGACCACAACGCAGCACAAATAACGGTCCGGCCAATAATACTAGAAGGAAGGTATATACCAATTAGCCGATCACATGACAAGGTATTAGATACTCTTCGAAAACTATATAAACGCAACTAGGCACGGAGGAAGCACCCACTCAAATGCGCACTGGCGGTGCTACCTCGACTAGGGACGAAATGTTTGCAAGATAATTGCCAAGCTCGGCGAACAGATCAACTACTATCTGATCAACCACCAGTTACAACATCCCCTACTTTAAGTCGAGTATATGAAGCAGCGGTTCCGACTAATTAGCTTAAACCAAACAGTGGTTTGGCAGGATTACTAAAGCTCACGTAATTTCGTGACATCCCGTTCGATGTCTACTCTCATCAGAATCAATATGAAATGACGGAAAGCACGTATACGATAACAAAGCAAACTGTATGCAACTGATTAGGTAGGAGCGAGAAAAATCGATATTGGGGAAAATGATGTGATAAGATGAAAGGATAAGGGGTGTTGCGGTCACAGCGTTTGCAGCGTGAGATATAAAAACGAAATACGTGGCAAATGTCGGATCTGATACACTTCCTGGGAATGGGCTTAGGGTGCTGTGTGGACGCAGCTCAGGTTATTATACGTTTTTCCTTACCAGGATAATGCCAAACCAAAAATCATGTCGTTCTGGATGCACACTTTCGGCCTTCACCCAATGCACAACTGGGCTCCTATTTTGATGACAACCAATCCGGAGTAAGTTTGGTGTACCACCGCGGTTGGCTGCGTACGGAATGCGTTTGATGATGAGAGATCTCGGTACTCTTTCGGTTGATCGAAATGACCAGTTGAGTAGGTATTCAGGTACCAGAAGAGACGAGTGCTTCGCTGTTCTCTTCATATAAGTGGTTCTGCACGTACATCCATATAGGCACACGCAGTTTGAGGTGAATAGCTTTGTCAAGCTACCTTTTAGAGGTGGCAGTCCTATTAACATCAGTCTGGATATATACATGAGCTGAGCTGCTGGACACGACGACCTATCCGGTTAGCTTTATCATTTACTCGGAAATCCAGTTGAGTATATATTTTATACTTCGGTGCATAAGCAATCCGAAATTTTTGTGATACGAGGATGGAGTTTTCTCTTAAAACCGCACCGGAATGTCCACTCTGCTTCAAAATTTTCCTTACGCTTTCGACCGCACTCTTGAAAGTGGTGTGCTCCTGTGAAGACAGTTTGCACGAAGGTCCTCTTGTAGAGGCAAAACTACGGAAATGAAGAAAATTTTCGCAGTTATCAAGTTTATAGTATGCACTTTGGCCGATGTACCCGATCACTTCTCTTGTAATCAGCGCGTCGAGGAATGCAAGTTTTGCAAATCTTGCCTTTTGACAGTAGTAACTTTTATGTCAAATTGGAACGTCTCCCAGCGTTGGAGAGAGAGCGTTGAGCATCAATCATCTACATGCTGAATAGTTTTTGATCCACACGACTAATTCTTTTGTCCAACCTGTTTTCCAATGTCGTCACAAATATGTCTAGAAATACCGGGTCCATTGTGACTACATCCTTGTGTTTGTGTAGGATACCATTAAAAGTAAGGTAAATATTCTTACAAAACATTCTAACATTGGGAATACTATGAGAAAAGGGATCCTATGTCAAATCAATAATTTCAATAAGGGGTATAGACTTAAGAGGGGTCTTTCATCAGAGGAGACCAGGTGCTTACCAGCAAAATTGCCGTTCTTTATCTTCTCATTGAATTCAAAGATGCTGCCTGATTGGTCCGAACAATTCCACAGGCAAGGCAGCCGCCATGTGCTGTGCTGGGTCTCTTTGGAATACCATGTTTATATCAATCTGGCAGGCCGTGTAGGCCTTTTAAGTCGCTTCGGGATGCTGGAATCCAGTCTGGTACTGCTGTCTTTCCCCAACGGTTCTAGGTAAACTTTTGTCGCGTCACCAAGAACCGCTCCCATTTTAACCATATGGTGCTTCCTAACGAGCACCGCGTTTCCATCCCCTTTGTCCGGACACAGTATAACCAGTTTCTTGTTTGTTCGGAGCTGCTGCAAACTTTCCACATGTACCCTGGATATTAACCCCCTCCGGTTATGTAGTGAAGTCCCACATGCACAGGACAAATCAGGCTGCTTTGACTTGAAACAGGCTCACACATCTTCGGAGCTGGGTGTGAGGTTCATCAGTTGGCTGTGTAAGCTGAGTTTCCACTTCAGTAACATCAACTTTGCCTTCAGGTGGACAAACAGAGTGACAGACCTGCCAGACTTTCAGGCCGTAGTCTAGATAAAATTACAGTTGACAAACTGTGTACGTACTCGTCTACGTGGGATGTAAACGAGCACTCCTTCCATTGCTCTGTCGACGGAGATGTGTCCGAACTCCGGAGCGTCCCTTCACGGGCTTCCTTTTGGATTCGGCATAAACTTTCCACCCTGAGAGACTGCTTTTCGGCACACATCCTCGTGGGCTGGGGATGTTCGAAAGTATCCACATAATCACCAAACTAATGGAAGTGTAGTCAAATGAATTAAGTTGGACAAAAAGGCTTGATAAGAGTTCAACATGCAGTGAGTCGAGTCTAACTAGATACCAGGCCACGTAGGGGACCACAGAATTCCTAGTGGTTCCCGTAGGAGAAAGCTTATAGCTCGACCGCATGCAGGAAGTTGGTATGGTTGAAGAGGTTGTTCGCCACCCGTTAGTATCTTCTGCGTGAAGGTAGTATAAGCGTAAAACGGCTAGCTGACCATAAATCTGGCTAAGACATCCCCGAAGATTTCACTTTACATATAGACGTATCTCAGAGGCAGAGTCCCTCTCCAAAATGCCAGGGAAAACTACAAGGGATCAGGAAGCCCAGTGGAGACGCACACACAAAATAATCAATTCGCCAATGAGCGTTAAAATGATGAATAGCGCCCCCAGCCTGACAGCTTAAAAGTCGCCAGACGCGAAGTTTACTCACTTGTGCGTAGAACATAAGGGCGATGGAAACTGGGAAACTGTGCCCACCTGATGAGCTCCAAAAAAGCGAAACCGGTTGTGGGCTGTCGAAGAGTTTTCAGCAACCTTATGAACAGTGCGTTTCCTCTGGACACAGTCGCCAGACTTGTGTAAAAAACAGTTTGAACGTGAGGCAACAAACCGATATTTCTGGGTAGATTAACCCCAATATTTTCTATACCCGTGGGTCTTAAGAGATAATGTCATCAACCATGAGCGATGGCAAACTATCCACAAGATCCTGATTACACTTAGCTGAGGTGATGGAAAAATAACATCTTGGAAGTTGGGAACGTTAAAAAGGGAAAATTCCCAAAATCATTCAATAAGTTCTTTCAAGTCCGTGCGAGCCGCCGAACCATGACAGTAGTGATGATATAAAATAGTTGTTCTCGTTGTTTCAAGACACTAGCTGCCACACCGCCCGATAGAAGTACGAGAGCTGAGATACTGCCAGATTGCCGAAGCATAGAGAGAAGCAGTCGAGATGCTGGGATCGGGTTCGAACCACGGACGGACCTACTGATCAGTAAGTTCGCGCCCTAACCACTAAGCTACCTCGAACCGTGACAGTCACGAGCAATTTACACATTTACACCGATGAAAAAATCTTCAACTGCTAGGCGGTAGACATACAGGACAAAAAGGAACGTGGAAATAATCGCACCCTGATTAGGCTGATATTATTGTGAACTATCGGGGTGTGAACCAGATTCGGTTAGCTGGACGTTTACGCAGAAGCTGGACCAGACTGCCGGCTGCAAAATCAGATTGTAATCAACGCCAAACCTAGGACTAGTAAGCGAACGGATCTAGTCGTTTTGTCAAATGCTGAAGGAACCGAATGCCAACTGAATGGAATTTATTCTGATGTACTTCCAAACAGTTATGGAAGTTCCTGTGTGCAGGCAGTCGATATTTTCAGGCTCCTTTTTTAGTCACAGAAGTTACTCTGGATATCCTCCATCACTCGGGCATCTTTCTGGTTGAACAAGACTGGGGCCTATCGGCACAGAATTACCGGAGAGTTATCCACCTATCACGACAATTTTGTTGTTAAACAAGGTGTTGACGTAAATCCTTTTAAACCGATTGGCTTCGGGCCTCATCTGATTCGTTAATCACTCCAGTTCAACATGTCACTTCCTTCCTACGTCGGAGCTGATTCAGCAAAGATGAAAGACCATCCTGTTCAAGGGAGATTTTTTGAAAAGGACAACTTATGTCGAGACAAAAGTTCAAATAGCTTGTCAGATGTCCACAACGTACCGAAGGATTGGAGCTAAAAGGGGTAAGTGTTGTACATCAAGTACGAGGCGAAATCATCTTAGCACTCGCGAACCTGACCGAATGATATTCACCACAGATACGGTAACAAGAAGAATATTGTAGACTGTTGGCTGATCGGGTGATACAGATTTGCGTAGTAGTAAAGTGTCATATGCCAGCTTTAAGTGGGAAGCTTGAAATCGTGAGGATCATGGATTTGCTTATTAGTTAACGATCTCTCCATTGCTATGCAGCCCTTTGATTTGATCGTGTCTAATTTTTCGGGTTTGCAGAGTGTACATTCACCGTCTATGCGTAGAATCATGATGCTGCCTTTGACGGGAGCCTTTTTGTCTGGTCAAGGGCGCACCCTGTTCCGCTGCTGAATACTGTTGTCACTGCTTCTGTTTTGGTCCCTATTTTTGCTTCCATTTTATCGAACCCTTTGGCACAAATCCGGCCAGCTGCCGTGAAAATGTTGCATAGTACGATATCTGCAGACTATTCCCACCCAGGTTCGTGAAACTATCACGTTTGTGTACTTCTGAACCCTCAAACTACTAGTGACTATGAAGTAGAAATATTTCGATGATGTGCGGAGCCGGTTTTTATGGGGGAGAAACAAACAGAATGGTTTTCGACCGGAACAAATCCACAAGGATCCCAACCTTTTATCGGTTGCGGTCAGTTGACTGCATCTAGGTGGATCAATCAACCGGTTAACTGTAATCTCAAGCACGAACAAATCTTGAGATATCACGCGCCTGTAAATCGTTCGTTGCTCACCTCGGCCGACTATTTTTTTCGTTTTATTAGTTACCCTGTACAGTGCATGTTTGAACATTTGTTTATTCCCCTTACTAGGTTCGTGTATTCCTGTGAAAAAAAGCTTCAGTTTTTATGCTTTAACTGTCATTCAAGCGCATGCAAATTGATTTTTCATCTAATAACTCTGACAAGTGATTGAATTTCGTCTACGGTTGCATCATCATCGGCAGCATAACATTGAACACCAAATCATAAATGAAACCTGATTAAATCACTCTCAGTGTGCATGTGAGAGATAGTCTTGGACTTCCTAGCCTGTTACCTATGGGATATGTTTTTTCGTCCATCCATCTTACATTACCTGAAATACTCTACTCGGACATTTGAGCAATGTGAAGTTTCGTAATCATTATTCATAAATTAGGCGAACTCATCCGAAACAAACGGGTACTGGGTTAGTAATATTCTGTTTAATCAGCTGTGCATAGTGGAATACGAAAACGACAGGCCATTAGTAGGGCGTGGTCGGAGTTACAAGCAAAACTTTGGCTCGCGCGTGCTTATACGGCCGGCTGTCAGATGTACTCCAATGAAGTCAATGAATGAAGGCACAACTAGTAGCGAGATAGCAGCACTACTGCACCTCGAAATTGTGTGGCAATCTGGAGGCTGCAGATTCTGTGAGCGTGCCAAATCGCAGAGAATCCCTCAATTCACCAGTCTCGATTATTCCGCTATGCAAATCAGCTAATAACGGATTTTCGACGGAACTGACTTGAAAACTGAGAGTCGTCTGTTCCGGATTCCGGCGATTGGGCCTACCTAATGATTTCGAAACAAAGAGAAGTCGGTTGCAGGATGCCCGTTTATTTTGAGGCGTTTCGTTTTCCGAAAAGCAGTGTTTCGTCTCTAAGAAACGGTCCCGGGGGGGGGTGTCAAAATTCCCTTACGACAGGGTGCTTCCTTCTGGCAGGATTACCAGTATAAAATATACTACACTTTTTCTGCACAAGTGTACTGATATATAAGCTTTCGAAAGGTTGTCCCTCGGTAATCGCCACCGGTCACCCAAACTGCATTTGTGCCCCTAAATACCATTACGCGCATACCAGCTGGCGGGATTTTTTGAAAGTATCAAAATGCCGTGTGCACCACATACAATCCAATCGATGGGGTTGTTTGTTACACGTAATCCCAGAGAATACCCAGTCCGTTTGTCCTCTCCTCCTCACAATTAAACTGCAATTGGACAGAAACTAGTGGTCGCAACGGAACTGTACTATTTCTGATATACGCTACAAATTGTCGCAAAATGGGCAAACTCATGAGACCTCTTGTGTTTCGGCGACACCGGATAAGTCGGTACAGTATTTTTTATCTAAATAAATGTTAATAGACTGTGCGAACAATCCGATTAGTACATAGTTCAGTCACTCTTTTGGGAAAATTCTACAGACTAATATGCCAGCTGCACGGCTCCATGTCGGATATTTATTCTCCCATATTACTTCCAAGTTTGATCACTGTTTTATGCAACTTTCAATTCGAGTAACGCACGTGAGGAGGTATTTTTTGATCAGTTTGCCACTGATCTGTTCGTCGAGCTCTGTCACCAAACGAATGATGAGAAACGTTTACAAACTCATTGCCCAGTTCCGCGAACTGATCAACCAGTCGCCTCACCCAAACTGTCAATAGTTCTACGTATTGTCCGCTTCAGTGGACCTCCTATTTGTGATGCGAAAGAGACATACAATGTAACCATCTGGCTGTTTGTTTGACTAGCAAAAGTAATACCCGAATTAAACAAATTCTAGCTACAAAAAACTATGGGTTCAAATTGTCCAGTACTATTCCATTCAGAACGATTTCAGTAGAAGGGATCATAGAAATAGCTACTCCACGTCTGACAGATTTGACGGACCATCTGACCACTGGGCCCCCATACGGTGAACTAGCATCGATTTTATCGGCGTGTCTGAAAACAACCGAGGGGTTAAAATCCTGCAGAAATTACGGGACAGTCATTTGGCAGCAACAAGTCCGACAAGAAGGTTAGATGCACAGGTAAGCTGGTACAGTATTTGTCCGGCACGTCGTGGACTTTGTTGCCGTTAGTATTCTCTCTGTTCGGTTCGCATCTGAACTTCACAGTCAAGATCAAGTGATGTTGGCGACAGGCTTTTCAGGGCTAGTCACTACTCTGACAGATTGCGGAATCAGTCGGCTTTATTTAAGTCAACTAACCATTAGCGCCGCTTTGAAGCTACATCAATTACGGTCAGTCGGCGCGTGTCTGCCAAAATACAACCCAGTTTGCTAGAAGTTGGTAACATCACAGGGAGCCTCGAGCTATATACAGTAACATCTGGGTAAAGGGAAAACGGCGGACACCGGTAATTGCGGCGTCATCATGGTACGAGAATGGGGTTAACGTGTCGAGGCAGAACGCAATCATGTGCAAACACGTGCTTCCTTTTAAGCCGCTTCACAGTCATTACTTTCGCTGCTCTGTTACGAAAGCACATCATTGCGCTCTCGTCTGTACGATTGTTTCCATCACTGAACTGGTTTTGTGCATATTAACATCTACTTCCGGAGCTGCATGAAAAAAGACGGAGGTTGAACACTATGGAGGATATATGATATTTAAAAAAAAACTACTTGACTGTGACACTTTAGAACTGCTGGGTCACTTACAGAACGCGAATTTGCAGTTTCCCCGGTCGTTCAATACATGCGATCAAAGCCTTTTCGACCGAGAATTCGATAAACAATTAGGTAATTAGACAGTATTCTAGTAAATGGGATTCTGTAACAACAAACAATGCAATCTGTTGATCAGGTTTGGGTTGATACCGTGGCACAGAATGCTTCACATTTGCAACAGATGCTGTTGTGTTAAAGTCTACATTCGTTACAACCTCACCTTTCTTCGATTGATGATAGAGTTTCCAGGTTTGATGAAGCTTGTTATCAAATTCATTCTCATTGACACTTGCAACTTCCTCAGCGTTGTCTTTTACAGAAAAAGACATTTTTATTGCCTTTAAGCCATGTAGTTATGATGTCTAATTTTCACAGTGCGCAAGCAACTTACCTTTGAGTGTGTAAGCGTTTCTAGCTCCGACCGAGTGATTCAAAGTTATGCAAACTTTCAATTTCTTGACAAGTCTTTTAGTCTTATGATTCCCGCATAAATCGCCTCAACAAATGCTGGAATCTCGAAGGAACAAACAAAAGAAGGGCGCTCATGTTACCATTTTGTGTAAGGCCGAAGTGTAATCTCTGTCCATTTATTCACTCCCGCATACATGCCATATCGTCCGACGACCCTGACCTCCGCTTTTCACGAGCTCCGGACGCCACTGAATAGATGTGTCGGGTTAGATAAAGAGGTTTTGGAATGATCATGTAGTAGTTTTAGGAGTTGAGTGGAGCTGTACCTCCATTTGAAACTTAGGCCGGTGATATATCCCCGCCGATTCCGACGAAGAACGGATCCTGTGGTCGGCCGTTTTAAGTTACGTAAAGTAAATTAAGCTAAACACCTTGACATCGTTTTTGAGCTGTTGGAATGGTAAGATGCTGAGTCTTTAAGGCCAGACTGTTCCTGGTGGATGGTTCCAGGGATGGAGCACCAAACGCAGCAGTCTTCCACCTATTCTACTGCCTAAGTTCAGGCCCAGCAACAAAACGCCTCGCAACGCAAAACCTTGTCAGATCACCTACAGACAATGGACTATCGTAGTCGACCGTTATCCAATGAGTTATTGATGAGATAATTGTACAGCTCCACCGGCTGATCAAGTTCCCAGCTACCATAATTGCCTGGCAAAACTGAAATGAACTGGATAGTTTATTCAACCTTATAGTCAATTGCGTATATTATATATATATATGCATATATATATACATATGAAGTCAAGTACATATCTAAATGAGTGAGTAGATTGCCCTCCCGTAAAAGCTACATTTCTATGAGTGCGGTCTGTCTCTCACAAGATTTCCGGAACTCACGGCCGTGTGAAATCTTCGCCGACACAGAAGTCATTTGGAAACAGCATCCTTGAAAATGGAATCTCTTGGACTAGGGGTCTCAAACTCTGCTAAACAATCTCACTGCATTAGTAGGCTGGAAGCTTCATGTAAATAAACCTCGTATTTAAGTAGTTTGTAGAACATTGTGTGCGAAATCGAACGTTTTCGGGCAAATTCACTTCTGGTGTTTGACAGTACATCGTTTGACTTACTAAAAATAAATGGTCATCTTGCTTGCAAAGAAAAAATTACTTGATGTATATTTTTCTGTATGACTTACAGATTCAAATGCAGCCGGCTGGAGCAATCAGGCCCCTAAGCGATCCAGCGGCAGTCTGATAGCGGCGACTAACTTTGGACTTAATTCAGAAGCATTTTGTGATTTTCATTCTTGTTTTCTTCAATTCAGTGACCACTTTTATGATCACTCTAGCCATGATCAACTTCACACCTCGCTCTTGCCGCATAAACATACAGTAAATAACTATGAAGTGCACAGCAAAATAGTAGGTAACTAACTGCAGTTTGAAAGTAATTTTTTGTGTTTTGTTTACTACTCTGCGAGAAATCGGGACAGGACTATTCTGCCTTCTATCTATTCAACGCCTAGCGTCCCAGCACTCCCTCCCTAGCGAAGATGTTTAGCAGCTTGAACTGCGTTTCCAAACCGGTCTGTCACCCGGCACACTATGAAGTGACCGTGGACAGTATACTGTTCAATCCAAATCTGAAAAGTGGATTGATTGTGCCTGATCCATCAAAAGTGGTCTATTTCTTTGTTGCAAACGCCTGAATACATTAGAAGGCACAGTGTAGCAAACAAAGCTTGTTTTCCGCTACTCATCACTTGATCAATAAATTGCGATTTATATAACGAGTAAAAACAAGATCCAATGCACCATCTACGTAACAGAAGGCCAGAGGAAGTTGTGTAGCTGGAAGAAACATAATGGAGTGAGGGAGTGATTGCCGAGCAAGTACAAGTTCAAAGTTCGCATAAACCATCGAGACTTTCGCATCATCTATCTGGTGCTTATCAGTTGATCACAGCCTTTGAGAATCTGGTTGTCATCTACAGCTGCGGCAATATCGGCTGCTTGTGCAATGTAATGAACTCGAAGGAGACCGGTGCGAACTTTAACTTCGTGCTAGTCCACGGTCAGTCCCTCCCCCCAGTGTGTTCCTGACAGTGCCAGATGATCACGCACTAAACTGCGTGTTCGTTTATTTGCAAGCCTTGCGCAAATCATGTGGATCGGATGATTCAGTGTCTGTCCCAGAGAGAACAGCCGAAATTTCACCTTCCTGCGTTAGAACCAAAAGAGCTGAACACGTGGTAATGGTCGAAACCAAGCACCGAATCAGTCCAGCCAAGTCGTTCATGGTGATTTATCTAGTTCCGCTTGATCATCAACGGGTTGACTTGGCTTGATTACAATCGCTTCGGTCGTTTCCAGAGCCTGTTTGCGTAGAGCTTGAAAGCGTACACTTCAACTCGATGATCCGTCCCTGCGACAGCCCGAAAGCCTCGTTGAAGTGCCACTCACTTCTAAGTTCCAGCCAATGAAATCTCATGTGTTGTCCCCACAACTTTGCAAACTACCCGTAAATGTGAAGGAAACTTCTCACAAGGTTTCTAAAAACTCATCGAGAGCCCACGAGGAATTTCCAACAACACTGTGAGCAGATTCCTTCATGAAAATATGCTGCGATATTTCGAATATCGTGCTAACTGAAACATGAGGTGGCCTTTGTGCAGAAATTTCAGTTGAATAGTACCCACAAATGTGCTTTTCCGATGGAAATTTACCAAAAGTACTGCTCGCAACCCCTGTCTACTGAGAAATTATCTGGAAGTAATGAGGCTCCTTGCAGCATACTGTGTCTGGACCCTCCGAACTGGACCTTTAGGTATGTACCGAAACCATGGCCAGCAAATTTCAGGTCTTCCAGCTGTTTACAAGGGGAAATAAAGTTCTTAGGACGCACATTCTTGCACAACGAATATCCTTAACGGTTCGTACTCAAAACCATGAGATCTATAGAGCAAAAAACTGAGCAATTTTCAGTTAGGAAAAAGTGCGTCTACATATGGCCTCCATTCGAAGGTTACTCGGTTACCGAACTAGTTGTCAGAAGGCTTATGAATTCTGTTGGTGTGACATACATTGCCACTATTCTGTGTTTGGGCTTCAGTTCCAACCTCACTGTCAGGTTCCACCCGAAGGACAAATTGCCGCGCTCCACCACCAGCTTTTCTATACACTCATTTGTATGCTTTTGCTGAGCATCGAGCGTTGGTTATAGGGCGTGTTTGTCAGACAGAATACGGGTCCCTGAGTGGTGTTTGGAAGAAACCGGACTCAAGTGGAATTGCACTGCATCTGGCGGAAACCAGTTATGTCACTGATAAGCAGCACACAGTTGGGTACCTCTGAATCTAACATGACAAGCACCATCCATACTGTTATCTATCACATAGACGGTTGAGATCTGACTGCACGATCCATAACCAGGCGTGCAACCTCTGGAACCGGAGAAAAATCCGGTCCCACAAGCGTATCTGCTATTGACGTCAGTCACCTGACTCCAGTGACCTATTGTCTCGTCAACCTCCTAGCCAACATCCTGATTCCTTTAAGTTCTTTCGCTAAGGCGTATGTACCGGTAATTTTCACATAACCTTCGCACCTGATTTCTGCTGTCATAAAATTTTCTGGTGTTTTAGCCAACAGGAACAACCACAGAAAACAAGCTTTGTCCAATATATTCGTTCTTCTCAGCTAATGTTCACATAGCTGGGAAAGTGGGTTTCGAACTTTGCGCCACTTGTCTAGCTGACAACTTCACTACTGCGGTCTTCTTATCTCAGTGGACTGATTTGGGGGCTGTCCATGTGCTCTGACTAATAATTGTTGGTAATGCTCAATACACGGCCTCATATCCAACGAGTTTGGAATTCCACTTGCCTGATTTCAATGACGTTGTCCACGTGACCATTGTCAAACAGCTAGTACATGTCAAATTTGGCTTTTCCGCTGTATTTTTTTTCCGTGTATATCCTAGACCGGATACGGGAAGCTGAAAGGTTGAATATGTACAAGGGAGCATTTTCTATTCCCTAAGTGATTATGACGCTTTGTGGAACAACACAGAAATTAAAAGATTTTGTCCGAAAAAAATGTACTTGTGTGCATGATTGACAATTATAAATGAACCAGTGTGATAGGAGAAGACTGCGACCTGTTTTCACTACCTCCAAGACAACTTTTGGTAGAATTGTGGGTGCCATTCTGTTTGATTTGTGATTTGTGATTTCGTTCCGGACACATTTTGAAAACTTCTAAAGGAAACAAAAAGTTAATTAACCCAATTTCATACAATTTTACATAAGGAAACGTTCACATCCACCCAAAGATGAGAAACTATGTAATTCTTGCTGGGTAATATGCCATTCTCCACACATTACCAAAAACATCTAGTTGCTAGGTTCCCTCCGGTGAGAAATTGTGGCAGCCAGCTTGTTCAGCAAGTTCACTTTAGCGGGATTCATCAAACTCACTATTCGTGAATATACAAACTTGCTGGGAACTACAACCTACCTCTAAGTTACACACATAAGCTTGCATTTAACCGTGACTGACTTGTAACCTTTCCCAACAACCTGCCAAATAAGTTGCCATCAGTGCCACATCTCCTCTACTGGTCAAGTCGATTTAGATTAGATCAGCAACCAAACACCGTAAGAGTTTCACGTAACACGATCAGAGGCTTATTCACCTGTGGACAAACCCAGAAAACTTCTTGTCTCAAAATTGCATCCAGTGTGTACAAACTATGATTTAAAAACCATAGGCTGAAACGGTTAGTCACCACATCATGGCCCTCAAAAATGAAAGTAATACAGTGCGAGACAGTGAGAAAAAACACTAACTCATGCTGTAAATCAAACACTGATCCTGTGGATGGAAATGTGTTTTTGCAAGCTTGCATGTCACTGCTCTTTCAGGGTGATCACTTGGAGCTGTTTACAGAATCCACCCTATACGCTTCATCCAACTCCCTGTATCCTCAGGTTGGGATTGCTTTTTGCAGATTTAAGAACTGTTGGCCAACGTTTCACGTGATCAACATAGCCGCATCCAACCGATAATCCTTGACCAGAATAGCAATGAGAAATTGCTTTTTTTTCAGGGTTGACTACAGCTTTCCTGAAGCGTGCCTTTTGAAATTGTTTCAAGTGGATAGAGAAAATGTCAAGGATGATCACATGACCACTCACAACCGGCCGATTTTACTGGAAGAATCGGTCGAGGAAAAAACTCTCATCTGGCTTTAAGTACAAATTCAGTCAGCAGTCCAATTCGTGTGCAAACGCAATCTCAACAAATCCCGTTAGGAGCATTGAACAACAACTACTTAAATAAGACAAAAGTTCCAGCAGCTTTGAAGGACATTTCTTTGCCTACTTAGGAAAGGTATGTTTTGAAATCGAGCCAGTAAAGCCAAGTTCTCAAATCAAGGGGATTTACACCATTAAAAACTGATATTAGCAAACGGCGGGATGTAGAATGTCAGCGACCATGTTCTTCTACGCACTGACCTTTTTACTGGCTCTGACGCTGATTCAGACGATCATAAGCAACCAGAGAAGTGTGCCAAGCCCAACAGGGTAAAACCCGTCCAAAGTATCATTGAAAGCAACAGAAAACCGCTGACTACCAATGCTCGTAGAGCAATGTTCCAATACACCGTAGTGCCACTCAGAGTCAAACGGAACCATAAATCCTGAGGTAGGTGAAACACAAATTACAGTCCACTCACCTCAAATATATCATTGTTGAAGGGCATCCCTGATTCAGACCCGACGAAGGATTTGAACCAGGTCTTGTCTCAAACTCGTGGATGTGGTCTCTGGAAACTTGTCATAAAGCGCAAATTTGTGATGCGCAGCATTCCGTTTCTGACAAATTTCTCCGCCGAATGGATCCAGAAAACAAACAAATTTATATACTCAGCTTCTGCTTGTTCCTTTGTCATACAGGTCGACTGCATCAGCTTCTCATCAACCTACGGAGATGTTCAATCGATTAAAGCTTCTACGTGAGATCGGACCGTGAAATACTGAAGCCATTAAAACGAGAATTAGCAGAGATCCGGCAGCTCATAGTTGCCCCTAATCAAGATATGAAGTACACAGCAAGGATGCGGAAAAGATACAGTTGTATAAGAGAACTGAACCGCCGATTTTGTAGACCTTGGACTTTTTGTTTGTCTTTGCTCCTGTAGAAGTTACATATGATAAAGGCGTGACCGAAATCGTCAGACTGAGGAGCTTTGCTGAACATAGTGAGTGCGGGGACGTTGCCAACAGAAAGTTGACAGGAGCTCACAGCCACTATAAGGCATCTCAGAAGTGGCTAATAGCAGTGTTCCAAGTTGATGAAACACCTAAACGTTTACTCAAGACGCATGGCAGAATAAGTTTTCAACTCCAAATGTGGCATAAAAAGCCTCTGAAATCACCCAAATGTCCCGAACAACGTGGAGAAAACTGGCAGAGAATGTATCTTTTTTGACCTTCACCATAGGTGATCAGATTATCCAGACCATTACTGGTGGCAATTTCGTAAGCACTCGCGCAAATCATCAAGAACGGACTGAGTGAGCGCCTTTCTCGCGCTTACTACACTCCAGCGTCTGGAGGAGACCGGACCCTATCGCTGTTTGGCGGTTGTGTGCCTCCATGACCTGCTGAACTGTATTGGTGGGTGCCCGCGCGACGTAGGCATAGTCCAAGAGTTCCCATCAACCTTATTTTCAGCTGAAAAAAAACGAAAGTATCTAGCTAGAATCAAAGGATCACCAATAGCGTTTTTCAGCAAGTAAGAGCAAAGGAGTGAAGCGTGGATTCGAAATGAGCATAAGCCCACCGCGAATCATCAGCTACCACTATTCGTTGCTATTGTCCTGCAATGCAGGTTCTTGGAAATTTAGCATCTAGCCTGAGTTTGCTAGCCAGAATCTTTTAATCTAGCTTGAATAGAGCACGGAATGTAAATAGTAATCGATAAAGGAGGTTGCACTACTCTAAGTATGCGTTCAACCAGATTGGCAGGACAACGAAGTGGTCTGACGTCTGTACAACGGAACAGAAGAAAAACATTTGTTCGCAATTATCTAGGGGATAGACGGACCCAACCACAGCCAGAAGGATGAGATCTTCGTGGACAGAAGACGAACGAGGTTTGAGTTTTTCCAAAAGACAAGAGACCAAAAGGCATATCCCATGGAATTCTCGTATACATTTAAGCAAAAACTGCCACTTTCTTGCATGTCCGTGGCATACATACTGACTGATACACCCAAAACGCAGAACATCTTAGGTTTTATTGTCAGAAGACAATAGACTGGAGCTTTTCTTCATCTCTTACCGTTTAAGTAATAGTTTTTTCGAGAAACACATCCGTGTGTGTATTTGCATTCGTTTCTGTAGAACTTGTGGAAGAAGTTGTCTGTCCGAATGCCAGGACCATCTGATTGTCCAGCATTCTGTTCGTATTCTGTTCAAGCGAGACAGAACTTGCGGATTGTTAACAGTAAAGTACAGGAATCACAGTCATTCGTTCGTGTGATGCAGACAAACCTGACGGTGTCTACCTCCTTTGCTCTCACAGGTCCCCTGCGGAAGTTGGTCTGAAACCGACGTGTTTTTTAACCTGAACCGTTAAATTTGAAACTCATTATAGCACATCTATAACAGTATCACTTCAAATATATACCAGACGCACCCACGCTCAAGAACTGTACAGCATTCTCGCAATTTTGTGTAAAAGTTGTCTGGGCCAAAGTTGGATGTTTGTCTGTGTGAGGCCGATAAATGGCAGTGTTTCTTACTGTCTGGCTCGTTCGCTGGTAAAATGAAAATCGGTTAGTTCAGTGAATCAGTCGACATAAAAACACGAAACATCCAACATGACTGAAAGACCCTTTTTCAGTTGACTCGGTTCCACGAATGTGGATAACTTCGTCACTGATACAAAACAAAAGTGTGGTAGATCATGTCGCATAGCTGATGTTTGATTTCATCGCAGTGAGGCAGACGCCTAATTCTACACGGATTCTCTGGTTGAACAAAAACAACCGCAAAGTGCTTAACTCTTGCTACCGATCGTCTAGCCCAGAGAGGTGCAATCCTTCATCTAAGTCGAGTTAGAATGAAGCACTCAAGTGGTTGTTTACTCCTTTTATCTCCGTTACCACCCCCTCAGGCTAGAAAGTTAGTGCTAGCCAGCGAAATACACTCATTTGTAAACTAATTTAGTTTTGCGAGAGACTCACCAGGAACCCAGCTGAATCTCTCGTTGATGATATTTCTAGGCAACTGAATGTGCTGCACCAGGCCGCCTCATGATTCATTTGCTACGATTTTCGGGATATCGCGATACACTACTCACTATCGATGCACTACTCATAAGGTCACTGAAAATTCTTCGACAGCACACGACTGGTTCCGCCCTTCTTGGGGCTCGTCAGGTAGGCGTAGTCCCCGAGTTTCTGTCAGTTTTATGTTCTACTTGAACTCAAATTGCACGAAATTAGCGAAATACGCTCATTTGCAAACACATTTGGTTTTGCGAAAGACTCACCAGGAGCCCAGCTGAGTCTCTCGTTTATGATGTTTCCAAGCACCTGAGTAGTGTAATACGTCTAGTGCAAGCTAATTCAAGATAATTGGGATGATTCAAGCAACACTGTTTTTTCTTAGGTCCAAGACCGTGGCGAAGGGACAGGCTGGTACGTAGTTCATGTTTTATAGTTTTGATCAGGCTGCGGTCGACCGTACACTCGTTTTTATTCGCTTTAAATTATCACAGCAAGTATATCAACAAAAATAGTGGTATCAACTTGAAAAGCAGTTACGTGGTAATATGGTTGGTATTGCTGGTTTCTTTTATCGGACTGACTGTAAATCATCCCCTATTGTATGGATTTAGGCCTTCAACAATAACTTTGGCAGAAAAGTTGGAGATGAAAAGAGTTATTTTACGTAAATATTGCCTATGCCAATTTTCCTCGACATCCGGTCTGACACGCCGGGGGTTCCAGCTTGAAAGCACAGATCCTTTCAAGCGTAAAACGGCATTTATTGGAAAACATCAAACTAGTTCAGATCACCAACATCCATGTTTCGGTCTTCCCCGAATTCCAAGTGTTTTTTTTATATAAAAATTTGCAACTGATAACCTGTCAGCTAAATACATTCGATATTCGACAGCCCACCGGATTTCCAACGAACGTTACATACGATATACTTGAATAGGAATAATTGTAAAAAAGCTGCTCACTCAAAGATTACTTTCAGCTTAACTACACTTTTCACAAGACCTTGAAAATTCAACAGAAATCCTGTTGTATCTGAATGCGCCCCGAACATTTTTGTCAGAAAACCTACACATTCACAACCATCACCATTCACCCTTTGGATTTGCCGACCCCACCTTTCCTTTGAACCTCGATGTAAATATTGCGTACGAACACAAAATTATTGGAAACAGCTATGCATACAACATGCTCATGCCTTAGCCCACTATTTGCTTGACCTAGTTCCGGCATGAGACGTCATGCTTTGCGTGTCTTTGAACTAGGCTTGATATAAGCAATATTCTGTTGCAAATTTACTCATTCGTCTGATAGGACATTACTATGAGAATAGTTCGGCTATGTTACTAATGCTACGCGTCGATTGGCTACACGAAAAACCCTATGTTACACTCCGGTTCCCGGTTGTGGGACCCTGTGGTGCAGTTTGGGATCACACGTGGACAACTTACAAGTCCTGTCAGGCAACAGGTCCCCAAGTGCGTTCGAGGTAAGAAATATACCAAGGCGCGCACATGTAAAACACAGTCAGCACTAACTGACAAATGTGTGAAATAAAAACCAATTCCCGTTCCTTCGTCAGGCCACGCCAGATGGATCTGGACAGAGAAGTATCGATGGTTAACTGATGGAAACAGCAGAGTAGCAAGGAGTGTCGCGGATGATCTCTACTCTATCAGACCAAATGAAGGGCACCTTGCTTTCTGAATATAAGAAGCCGATCAAATATCACTAAGACATAGTTCAACTGAAGCCAACATCCAAATCAATGGGCTGAGTACATTTGGGACAATGAGTAAAATATACTGACGACAGCTGTTACGTGCAAAAACGGACGTGAAACTTAGACATGAAGGTTTTACAAAAAAAGAAACTATTGATTTAGACTGACTACACTGGCTGTGAAAGAACGGCTGTGATACTAAGCATATTCTCCGAAGATTGCTTCAGGTGATTGGGGCAGAACTACAAAGTCTGCGCCTTTGGCTGGTCACCTTTCCTCGCATGCAGTCCTTGCGTGGGAAGAACACAAATAACTAGGTGCTGGGGTTGCCTGGACAGTGTTGAAAGTATTACTGATCCGGTGGCAAACCTGACAGATCGAATTCATGGTCGACTGGGAAGTTGAAACTGATGGTTGACTGAGGATATATGGGGATTTTCAGCAGGGATTTCGTCTTGTCAGTGAATCCACTGATGAGTAGCACTGTACAGCTGTTTTATCCTCGTTTGGAATCATCGGCAGTGCGCATCTTAAGAAAATCCGGGGAGTTTCAAAACCGCGGTCTTCCGGCCAGCGGTTTAACACATCACCTTTAGGCTAAAGGGGCTGATCAGCAGTGTGATCCGAAGTTCTGATTCGAAACTCTCTGAATTCCGTGAGATGCACACTGCTGATGACTCCCAATGGGGACAAAACAGCTGTGCAATGCTACTCGTCAGTGGCTTCACTGACAAGACGAAATCTCTATTGAAAAGTGTAATTGTCAGGTCATTTACACAAACCTTGTGTCTCAATCGTGAAGGCGAGTACACATTTGGCAGGAAAAAATGCTGAAAGACGTGGATTGTCTGTTCTTGACGAGAAAGACTCGAGCAAGATTTGCTCTCAAACTGAAGGTTTCTGCTGCTCTAGAAAAACATTTATCACACCCTAATGCCAATTGTGGTGACGCTATTCCAATCGCCTTCTAACCAATTCCTGTAGATATTACACACACAGCACCTAAATAGTTCACTTGAGACAAAGAAATTCTAGTTTTCCTCTGAAGAAGGGAAGCACCAGTCTGAAGTGGTTCATCTCTGGTGACTAACATCTCATGAAACAACGGACACGGCAGTCAGTAGAGTTTCTCGCAGAGCGTGTAGGGACCAACCAGGCAGCCTTACATGAAGATGAGAAGATTACACGCAATATTTAAAAGTACGAACTGAGCGGAACATGGTTTAAATAAGAAATAATCGAAAAAGTTTTTCGTTCAATACAACTTGCGTAGTAACTTCATGACATTGAGAATTGGGTCCTGAAATTCAACGTGAAAGCAGGAAACATTAATTTACTTGAGAGAGCTAATGCCTCTTCTTGCATAGTAAGGAACTTACATTTTGAACAGTTTAAAGGGTGAGGAATATTTTTTATGAACAATATGAGTGTTTTGACTGCGCTCTCGTTGCAAAGAGCTTCTTTTTCATAATAACGGAAGTCCACGGCAATATTTGCTCACCATTTGCGTTCTTCATTACCAATTACGGTAAGTGACTTCTGGCAACGTCAATTAATCACGCCTAAACATGCGTCACGTGAACCAAGGTTTCGCTAATTTCATTCTGACCTCTTGTGTATGAACTGCACTCATTAAGCAGCTGCTGTCATCTCACACAGTATGATCTACACACTGTTACATCACTGGTTCTTACCTGTCCAGTTGTGTTTAATTAATCTCCGCATGAGTGTTAATTGTGGCGCCAAAACTGTTTATGTTAATGTACTTTGAGCGTTTTGATAAATGTGGGAGAAATAATTTAGCGTGTGACCCAAGTCGCACTGAAGCAGTTTAGATCGAGGCACACGGCACGAGTTCGAACGTGTCAGAAAGCCACAAACCCCATTAGAATGTCACTCAAAAAAGAACTTAATAAGTTTTTCGCCATATCATTTAGTGACAAATGTGAGGGGCCCTACGTAAACTTAGTCCATAACAGAAGATAGGGCCGTTGACTATCTAGGAAAACGCTTTTTGAGCGATCCAAAATGAACCATCATTCAGGTTCTAAGCCACAGTATCTTGATGTTGCTCGAGTTGGGCCACGATATGACGGGAGTGCAAACATTTTGCCGTTGTCGTGGCGTACTTTTTTATTGAAGAAACCAGTTAATCTTGGTTTTTAAATTTCTCAGGGGAACGGCTGAAAATGGATCAGGAATGAATTTATTGGTCTCAAATAGTCCTAATTTTTCGACGCAGTCAGTAATCGCGTTGATTTTCTTGTGACGATGATGATTAGACCTCAGGTTCCACCCAGCCTTATCCTGTGGCTTCAGCTACATTTGCGGGATGTGTCTTTGGAATGATCCATCGGTAACTAGTCAAATTTGCTTGGAGATAGCATGGGAAATCAGTTTCACTGGAAAAGGTCTTCAAAACAGGCAGTCACAAACAGCCTTTTGTCAGGCTATCGGATAAATTTAGCCTTAGCTACAAGAAAGTAGCCTAAGAATCGCTTCCATTCTCGCACTAATAAACGAAACATGGATAGCCTCCTACGAGTTCCGAGTCAGCTGAAAAGGTGAATTACAGCGATCTTTTCCACGACAAAAGACCACTACAGTAAGCGATGCAGTTTGTCTTCAACTTTTTCTAGGCGCACAATAAGCGACAAAATTTCTAATATCTGCCAAGGCGTACTGAATCAAAAGTTATCGAGTTACGATTCGAATCTTAAAATGGAGACAAACTATTTTTGCATTTTTCCAGCAAGAGAACACATTGCAAAATTCAGTAATTCTTGAAGAGAAATTATCAGGAGAATAGGAGTTATTTGGTTTTAACCTGAGAGAGTACGTTCCCTAGATGGTTTATTGCACCCGAAGTTATGGCGAACAGAAAAACCTACCCTAAACTAGTCGAAAAGTTGCATGCTCTCTTCCCGGGATCTACAGTTTACTTTACACCAAAATGTTACTTTCGCATAGCGATGTTCTGCCTTTCTATTTGAGCGGATTTTCTAGCCAATGTTTCATTTTACGAAGACCGAGGTCCCAATAATTTTGTGATCTTCATTCTTGACGGGAACTCCGTAGTAAATTGCGGGCAATTGGAGGATGCTTTCAAAGAAGGGAGACGTCTCCCCTTCGTATTTAGGCCTCTCTTAAGTGCCAGTGGACGTATTTGGTCACTTAAATCCAGTCTCTTTACAGGCCTTCAGAACTTCCATTATGATTCTCACGTCCCGCTTAGTATAAGGTATAGACCAAGTTCCCGGTCGCTACTGGACAAAGACAACAGTTCTTTTACAGAATTTCTGTTTTATACATTTTGTAGCGATTCAGATTCCTTAGCCATTACTCATAGAATAAAGTCAAATTTGTCGACAGTTCGACAAGATTTGGGAATTTCGATAAAGATTTCGTCCTGTGAGCAAAGTCAGTCGAAGAAGCATTGTATAGCTGTTTCATCCTTATTCTAAATCAGCAGCAGTGAACATCTTACGAAAATCCGGGCAGTTTAGAACCTCCCTCCTGCGACCTCCCTGCTAGTAGTTGAGGGCTAAACCGTTCGGCCACGGGCAAATGACCAGCTGTGTGATTAACTCACAATTAGACAGTTTTACTCAGGCTTCAATCACGGAATGCGCATCACGTGGTCACATGTTGACGGGCTGCTTAAACGACGACGTCTCAAATGCAAGTTTCACTCAGTGTGAATTAATCTTTCTTGTAGTTTGTTGTTAAATTTGGTAGGTCAACTCTTCATAGTCCTTAGTTAGCGTAGTAAAGTATAGTGCAGTTGATAGGTGTAAGTAATACATTTCAAAGGTAAAGTGATAAAATTAATTCCAACCCACTCTGTGGGGGCAACTCTTATCCTTCCTCCTTTGCATTCGCCATGAGGGTAAAAAATGTCAGAATTACAACTTTGGGGTCTGCCAGCACTAATTTTGCGTCCAAACCAAGCTGGTTGATTCCAATATGCTGGACTTCAGAATTTCATAGCCTAGTTTTTCCAGCAATAGCCACACAAATTTCCTTGTGCTACTAAACCGAACAACTGTTGTTCCGTCCACTTTTCGGAGACAAAAATTCATTCACTTTAAGATCCGTCATTGTATTTCACGAAATAGTTGCGTTTCTCATTGGTGCAGTTATCAAATATCAAATCGTTCGAGGCTATCTCAAAAGGTCATTGTGCATCTTCTGGCCAACTTGCGTCTTTTGTTCGTGTTCCTTCAGATAAAAAAGCAATCCAACCAAAATGTAAGCTACATACTGTCTTGCTGTGTAAAGTATTATCCGTTTGTTTGTATTTTTAGATTTAACAGGAATGTTCCGCAATAGTTTTAAACCATTTTTCTGCCATGATATTTGCTGGATCTTTTCACTGGTATCGAACCAACAGATACATAACCCAATTTCGTGCCACTTTATTACATGGCTTTTCTGTTAGAATTATCAAACATCGGTCTTTTCCGATAAAAAATAAACGAATTTTGGTACAAATTACTCTGTCCCCAATTGAGGCGCCAAAGTGCACCTGTTAGTGTCAAAGAAAATCAACCAAATTGTGACTTTCTTCCACTCATAGAGCGTGGTGGTTGTTCAAAAGGAGAGACGACTTGGTGTTTTCATTTTCATAACCCTTGCGCTGAGCGGAAGTGGAGCACAAAGCCCAATGTCTAAAAACTGCTTTGCTGATATAGACGTAATTCACAACGCATTTAATTGCTTAGAACTCTTCGAAAGCCCACGACTGGTTTTGTCCTTCTTGGAGCTCATCCGATAAGTGAAATCCCCGAGTTTCCGTCAACCTTATGTTCTACTTGAATATCATAAACGAGAGATTCAGCTGGGTTCCAGGTAAGTCTCCCGCAAAACCAAACTGGTTTGCAACTAAGTGTATTTCGCTAACTTCGAGCAATGTGGGTTCAATTAGAACATAAGTTTGACAAAAACTCGGGGACTGCGCCTACCTGACGAGCCTTAAGAAGGGCGAAACCGGTCGTGGGCTGTCGAAGAATTTTCAGCAACCTTGTGGGTAGTGTATTACGTCTGCAGCAGATCCAGATACAATGTCGACTGAAGTCTGTTGCATCCCTGAAACTCGAATACTCGATCCAAGTCCAGTTGCTGAGATTACGGTACCTTCTCTATCTGAAAAAACTTCGAGTGATCCTGAAGCTGGTGCAGCAATTTTCGCCGGTGTTGATACAGCCCTTCATTGCTCCACTATACACCGGTAAACAGCAGACTTTATACTTTGACGGAAGATCACACTGGTTGAAATGTCGATTGCACTTTGCCTGTCATGTCCATTTATGCACCAATAAACTGTAGCTCCGATGCATCAAAGGATGGGTCCACCATGAAGAGCTCGAATGTGGTCAAAGTAGTAGGAAATTTCGATGTATATGTAGGGCACCTCACCTTATAAGAAGCACTTCTTGGTTTTATGTTTAGTCTGAGCGTGCTTGTCGGCAGCTAAGTAATAGTATGTACTACTGGTGTAGCGTTAGCCATGATGATGACAGAAAAAACCGCGCCGTTTTGGGAATCGCTGTCGGCGGTGTTTTATCCCCGTGCACACTAGTGACGAAAGGTTGTGCATCGCCGTCCTGCTCTGGACCGAAACGGCGACTCATGGCATGCTGTTAACA
>SJOL01006456.1:541400-553504 GCA_004794785.1 Opisthorchis felineus | reverse complement strand
GAAGTGGAGCACAAAGCCCAATGTCTAAAAACTGCTTTGCTGATATAGACGTAATTCACAACGCATTTAATTGCTTAGAACTCTTCGAAAGCCCACGACTGGTTTTGTCCTTCTTGGAGCTCATCCGATAAGTGAAATCCCCGAGTTTCCGTCAACCTTATGTTCTACTTGAATATCATAAACGAGAGATTCAGCTGGGTTCCAGGTAAGTCTCCCGCAAAACCAAATTGGTTTGCAACTGAGTGTATTTCGCTAACTTCGAGCAATGTGGGTTCAATTAGAACATAAGTTTGACAAAAACTCGGGGACTGCGCCTACCTGACGAGCCCCAAGAAGGGCGAAACCGGTCGTGGGCTGTCGAAGAATTTTCAGCAACCTTGTGGGTAGTGTATTACGTCTGTAGCAGATCCAGATACAATGTCGACTGAAGTCTGTTGCATCCCTGAAACTCGAATACTCGATCCAAGTCCAGTTGCTGAGATTACGGTACCTTCTCTATCTGGAAAAACTTCGAATGATCCTGAAGCTGGTGCAGCAATTTTCGCCGGTGTTGATACAGCCCTTCATTGCTCCACTATACACCGGTAAACAGCAGACTTTATACTTTGACGGAAGATCACACTGGTTGAAATGTCGATTGCACTTTGCCTGTCATGTCCATTTATGCACCAATAAACTGTAGCTCCGATGCATCAAAGGATGGGTCCACCATGAAGAGCTCGAATGTGGTCAAAGTAGTAGGAAATTTCGATGTATATGTAGGGCACCTCACCTTATAAGAAGCACTTCTTGATTTTATGTTTAGTCTGAGCGTGCTTGTCGGCAGCTAAGTAATAGTATGTACTACTGGTGTAGCGTTAGCCATGATGATGACAGAAAAAACCGCGCCCTTTTGGGAATCGCTGTCGGCGGTGTTTTATCCCCGTGCACACTAGTGACGAAAGGTTGTGCATCGCCGTCCTGCTCTGGACCGAAACGGCGACTCATGGCATGCTGTTAACACTCAAAGCTGAAAAACCACGGTCGTGTCCAGTGCAACCAACTGAAATAATGAACTCTCTCGTCCATTTACATATAATAAAAAGAAAGTCGAGCCCATTTTTTTTTACCCAAACCAATAAAATCTTTTGCCATTGCTAGGTTTATCTACAACGTAGTCATGGTAACAAATAAGATATGCAGTACCGGAAAGTACATTACCTTCAGACCGATGGGGTAAAAGCCGCAAATGCTCACCAAGATGTGATATCAAGGTGTGGGAATTGCTAATCTTGCTAATCTGATTTCCATAGTGCATCAACAAAGGACATTTTTATGGGTTTTTTTCGGAGAAGAATCCAAATGGCAATCCTACAACCATAAGTTTGTACATGGAGTGTCAACTATTCACTTGTATATTTATAGTGTCTCCTAAAGTGAATGATGATCAATTTTTCATCTATTCACTTGTGTGGGTCAAAACGTTACCTAAAGGTATTTACTTCATTAGATCGACTAGAGTTGTAGGCAGCGTAGACCGTCCTGAACTGTTCACTCATAGAATGACCTCCGTTAACCGCACACTTGCGTAGGACTCCCAAGACAACAGGCCATCCCGCAAATGAAGTCGAATTTTCGCTTCCTCAGGTAATCTGTCCTAAGCAATTAACATTTATGACATTGGTCCCGGGGAGGGCGATGGACGAAGCAACCTCTGCTTCAACTGTCTATTTTTGCGGTGAGTTTGTTGAATGACATGCAAAACCAAAAACATTCCAGAAAGAACGTAGTGTGCACCGGTTTCCTCATCCATAGATGCAAATGTGATTGATAAAATGTGTCGCCAATAAACTGCAATCTAAGTTTTGTTTATCGGCTGTTTCGGTCATCAGTTTCTCCTAATGGAGCACTTACGTTTAAATAGAGTCCGCAGCCGAAACAAGACAGCTCGGCTGTTCCTAGGTTCGCAGTATACACATTCACGACTAGTCAATCGTATGCAACGCAATATCGGATCTTTGTAAATGGCATTGAACTGCCTATGCATTTCACAGTGTGAAAACCCACGCCACAGAACACCAATTGAACAATGTGCAAACCACATAGTTTTTGAAACAACATGCAGTTGTGCAAAACAGTTTGACCAACACGGTCGGCTTTTTTGCTTCCATTATTGATACACTAGTGTTCAAAGTCTACACGAAATATCCACATAATTGGTGGGACAAACGTCCAGCAGGCAATAAACCTGGTTTTACGGTTGAGCGGCTAAAAGCCTGGCGTAATTCAGAAGCAGTGAGAATGATTTATTAGAGGAAAAAATTTGTACATATATTGTCGCCATGGTCGGTTACCGCAAAATATACATCGGCTCTGAGGCGAAGTTGGATAATGCTGTTTATTTCAGTTAATGTATCTTGTAACTGTAAACTGATACATGAAACTCGTGAAGTCATGAAGAACAGACTGCTAATTTGTCATGCCATCGTGAGATGACTGGGATATTTATTTTGAACACATACGGAATATGCGACTCGGCTGACCGGATCTCACCCAAATCACACAAGCTTTGAAACATGGATACCGGTACGGTTATCGCCCTTGGCGTTCCAAACCTAAAGGGAGATAACTTTAGGTTGTGATGAGGATTTCTATCTGTAACGGTAAGGTGCAAGAACATCAAGGCTGTCAGTCGCTCCGAAACTATTCTTACTCTCGACAAATACACTCATTTGCAAATCAATTTGGTTTTCACGGAAGACTCGACTGAATCTCTCGTTCAACCGAATGTGTTGTACAAAGGCCGCCTCATGTTTCAGTTGGTACGATATTCGAGATTTCGCAGTATATTTTCACAAAGGAAACTACTTACAAGAGTTTCATCAATCTTGTGAGTAGTTTGCTTTGTGAAAAAAACTATTCTTACTCTGTTAGAATCAGACTACTTGGATCGATTATGCTGAGGTATTTTCTTCGGTTATCTGTTTGGTATACTGTGCTCTGCAAGAGAGAATTGTTCCTGTTGATATTCTTTCTTGAAAACCTTCCTATTATCACCAGTCTTCAAATTGTCAAATTCGTTCTGTTCACACTTTGCGGCGCTGTTTGATAGTCACAAGAATGTAGGGGCACTTTTATTTCAGACAAGCAGTAAAACTCATTTTTCTGCCTTCCTCTGCTGGCTTCTTGTGGACAAACCATCATGGAGTAGTTAGTTCTATTTGACTGCCTGGTGATAGTCGACTGCCGAACAAATTTGTGGCATTTTTGGTTACTACACTGGTGAGATATTAGTAAACATTCTGGCAAACTGGATTGTTTATCCACTCAGCTGTCCATTACGATTCCCGTCTATCTTTGTTTGCCTTCTTTAGTTACACTTTAAAGGACTCTGTCACAATCTTCTTGTCAGAATCCAATGATAATTGTATGTTTTAATCTAAGTTACAAAAACACACTTTTCCTGCCGTTCCAGTCGATGGACGAAGGTTCGGTGAAAATGTTGTCCCTGAGGTTAAGTGTCTTATTACTTTCGGAGGCTTGTTCCCTAGTTACTTTAAATGCCGTGGCATTTTACAACCAAAAGTTGATGCTTCGACGTCAGGTTGTTCTGCTCATCGCTTGTATTTGGGAAATAGTTCGTCTTGTTGACCATCTCTGGCGGCGTCGACGGAAAGTTCGTACTTTAACCGATGTTTGGACGCCGCCAAAAGCCGGGTCATTCAATTCATTTCGTGTGGCAGGGGCAGACAGTAGAACCAGGTTACGGCTGACGCTTTTGTTATGTACTGGTGACTGAGGTAGATGAGGTATCCTTTCAGGCATGGTGGTTGTTAAAATGGTAGACAGTATAATAAATACGTCCAAGTCGGAGCACTTTTCGACATACTGAAGGTTAATCAGGTTCCCTATTGGTGTTGCTTGAACCGTCCTCTTGGAAATGGTGATCCAGTTGGGCACCGTTTAGAATCCCATCAGTTATTCATTGCTCAGTCTATCCAACAAGTCTTTCTCTTCGAAATTGCTACCATTTGTGCATGAATGTCACTTGTGGACAGAATTAGAACGCAACCGGTTGACGAAAGCTGGCGATCTGCACAGAATTGTTGCGAAAAGGCTGGAAGTATTTGTGGAAATACCAACATAATCCCCTCAAGCTGCTGGTAAGAAGCAAATGGGAGGCTTGATGGCAGTTATATCGGTGGTTAAATGAGCAATTATTTCCCTTCATTAGTCAACAGCTCGCCAGTTTGCCCAGTAAGTTGGAAGCAATTCATTTAGGAAATCACGTGATTCCTGTTGACTATCCTGGCAGCCGAAGTAGTCAATCCATAACTCCAAGTCATTATTCTGTGCGTCGTTTTCTTCTCGCTGTGATCCACCATTTCCCTGTTAGCCAAGAGTAAAACCTTGTTTCATTTCCTGCAGAAAACTTGCTCCCCCCATCTTCTTGCTTTTGGACTTTTTATGAGATCCAACAACACCAAGTCCAGAAAGGTCATTCAGCTCTTAAATTCTAGTCTATTCTTTCGAGTTTTAAAGAGGAAAAGATGCATAACCACGGACACCGCTAAGCTACGCCCCATAACGGCGCACCGGTGATGTCGTGCAGACACTTGCATCTGGTCCCTGAAGTTCTTGATTTCTCCCGGCCTATGGTCGCACCCAATGAACAGTGCACCTGAGAAAAAACTTACTTAAAGCTTTTTCCTTTTTTCTCACTCCCCATCTAGCATACTAACAAATCGCATTTTTGATATCAGCCACGTAGAAGCTAGTGGGTCGAACTAACTATTGCGGCTCATTTAAGACCGTGTTGAGAAATAAACTGTTTTTCATAAAAGGAACGAATTTCAAGGTGGACAGATGAAACCCTTTGCTCAGCTTAAACAAGACAAGCTGTCAGTCCCCACCCAGAACATGTTTTTGTATTCTTTCCCCCGCTGTTGTTCAGCGGAGTATGTTGAGCGCACGACACCGTAACTTTCTGAGAGAATACGTGAGCAGCTCTCTTAACGGAATACCATTAGACTCAACAGTTCAGCCGAAAGCTCAGTTGCGTCCCACTTAATTGACACCGGGCACGTAATCATTCCAAAAGAGTCATTTCATGTCATTTGCAGGGTACCCGATAGACTATCTATTCAACGGTGTTGCTTGGCCACAGCCGAGGCAGTCGCTATACGTCTGCGAAACCCGGTACTGTGCTGTCAAAAACTTTTCGTACGAACGCTGAGTCCGCCTTGGTCATGTGACACGAATCAACCGGCCAAGTCACTCAACGGCCCCCTAGACTGTCTCACAGCATCCAATTAGATGCGACGTGGAGGCGCAGACAACCAATCGTTTGCGTCTCCACGTTTTTCATTTCACTAACTAATATTCGCTGCGTATTTCATTTTTTGCTCCTATTTTAACCATTAGATATGTGCTAACCTGATGACGAGATCCCGAAAGCAGTAATGTTCATCACTGTGTTCTTGTTCAGAACAAAACAACAGTTGGGCCGCAGTGTATCTGCTCAACGCTAAGAACACCATGGTTGCTGGCTCCCAGGAGCCAACAACAATCACTACCCAACCGACAGCTGGTCAGAGGTAAGCAAGACCAACACGCTGAACTTTAGCCGATTCTGCCTGCCGGACTGCAGCTGAAATCGCTGACCTTCGGGAAGACCTTTCATAGTAGTAAAAGTTGTAACCTCATAGAGTTGTGTCCTTCCCTCAACTATTCAACCTTTGGGTAAATCAGATGCAAACTTTTGCCCGAGCCGGTAGCTGTATAATTCAGAATATCAGTTAGCCATTAACGCATCAAAGTTACTCATTTAAAAAACTTCATCGTCGTGAAGGATTAGAGAACCTCTGATTCATGGGCTTGGAATTGACCGACTGTTTCTGGTAAAACTGCGGCGACCCCGAAGGACTCAGTAACACGTACGCTTTGATCCACATTTGGACTCTTCGGATGGGTGGTTCTCGCTTACTTGAAATGTGATCCCAGGTGGGGGTGGGCATGAAACTTTTGACTGGAAGGTTACGTGTTCCATTACTCTACGCCCGCTAGAGAAGCTACGATAAAAACGATCTCAATGACATGTGTAAGAATATTGCCCGCATGTGAAATGCACTAGAGCTCTTCGGTTTCCATCATCCAAGAGGTGATCCCTTAGTACATGAACTCTGTTTTTTGTGTAATCTATCAGTCGTTCGCCTTCTCGCCTGTGTATCAAAACTGCTTACCAGCGGCTGTAGCCTACTAAATAACTGCCCTAAATGGAAAATATTCCTTTCAGAGGTACTGTTCAATACGACCACTTTGAGCCCCATTTCTTTTGATTCGAAACTAACATGGGGATAACAATACGGATCTCACGAAAATGTTGGGCGTACCTTTGTCAAATACATTCCGGTGCCAAATGAAACTTCTGGTAAGTGGTCTCCACAAGTATATTCGTAATGCATTACACATAAGGTTGCTGAAAATTCTTCGACAGCCCACCACCGGTTTCGCCCTTCTTCGGACTCATCAGGTAGGCGCAGTCCCCGAATTTTTGTCAAACTAATGTTCTAATTGAAACCAAATTGCACGGAATTAGCGAAATACACTCAGTTGCAAACAATTTGGTTTTGCGGGAGATTCACCTGGAACCCAGCTGAATCTCTCGTTTGTGATGTTTGCAAATGAGTGTATTTCGCTTGTCTCCACAAGCTTCAGAGATCTGCCTCCCCGTAGATGTCATTTTCTGATGGCGAAATCCCGCAGCAACAAATCAGGGGGTCTAATGTTCATGTAAAACTTCCCAGTTGTTGCGTCATTGCGGCAAATGTTTGCGGACCCAACGTATTCAAATATTTATCCAGAAGTCAATTATATTGTGTCTCGAGGACATGAGTTCAGAAAAACAAACCTGCCTTTGAATTATGGGACAATTTCGAGGACAGGTGGGCAACCAACACAGACGGTGGGCTATCTGCCGCGGTTAGAATAACATACCCTCGAAAGGGAAGGAATCTCACAGGCTTAACTAAATCAAGCATTTGTGTGTTCTTTACTAATACCTAATTAATTCGTGTTTTTGTTCCTGTCATAGCTCGGCTCATCGTTTCAAAGAATTGTACTGGATGTGAGGTTAGGCCCGAACACGCACACACTCGCTGTGTGGATCTGACATGTAGATTCTTTGCGCTAACCTACCGGACACATTTGGCATGACCATGTACGCAGCAACCGGCAGAACGACCTGGTTTATATGAGTCTATTCTCATTTCCCTTTTTATACTTCTTAGCCCGCAGGATGTGCAGGTCTGGTCACTTCAACGATTTCGCAGTTGAAGTTTTTCCTCTTTTTAATCACACTATTCTTTCGTCAACTTCAATGCAGCAGTGAAGGATTTTCAGGCGACTGCTTCTTGAACTGTGTTCTTTCCACTATTCAGTAACTCAAGAGCAACACAGCTGAATAACCTCCAAGTTGTGTAAGCAGTCTAGCTAGACTCATTAATTTCATTTCATTAAATCCAGTTTTATTGAAACCTTCAACAAAACTGTCCATTCTGAACGGCTATATTTGATTAGTCGGTCTAAGTTAGATACTTTGATTACGTTCAACGGTTCGATACATTTGCCATTGGGTCTTTACCATATTACGTGGCCACACAAGAATGATATTGATCAGAATTAGAGCGCCTCTGGTTTTCTCCCCTAACCTGTACACCTGTGAAACTGAAGAGTTTGGCCAATTAACTGGACTATTCAAGCCGTCTTCCATTTCTCTAAATCATTTGAACGCAAGTAGACTTCACGTCAAAATGCTCTCCATCGCTAATATCTGATAAAATCGTTCAAACATTCATTAGGGAGTGTTTAGGTATGAATAGTTCACGCAGATCCCTGTCAGTGCATCCCTAATAGTTTATGCAGCGTCAGTNATCCAACAACACCAAGTCCAGAAAGGTCATTCAGCTCTTAAATTCTAGTCTATTCTTTCGAGTTTTAAAGAGGAAAAGATGCATAACCACGGACACCGCTAAGCTACGCCCCATAACAGCGCACCGGTGATGTCGTGCAGACATTTGCATCTGGTCCCTGAAGTTCTTGATTTCTCCCGGCCTATGGTCGCACCGAATGAACAGTGCACCTGAGAAAAAAACTTACTTAAAGCTTTTTCCTTTTTTCTCACTCCCCGCCTAGCATACTAACAAATCTCATTTTTGATATCAGCCACGTAGAAGCCAGTGGGTCGAACTAACTATTGCGGCTCATTTAAGACCGTGTTGAGAAATAAACTGTTTTTCATAAAAGGAACGAATTTCAAGGTGGACAGATGAAACCCTTTGCTCAACTTAAACAAGACAAGCTGTCAGTCCCCATCCAGAATATGGTTGTGTATTCTTTCTCCCGCTGTTGTTCAGCGGAGTATGTTGAGCGCACGACACCGTAACTTTCTGAGAGAATACGTGAGCAGCTCTCTTAACGGAATACCATTAGACTCAACAGTTCAGCCAAAAGCTCAGTTGCGTCCCACCTAATTGACACCAGGCACGTAATCATTCCAAAAGAGTCATTTCGTGTCATTTGCAGTGTACCCAATAGACTATCTATTCAACGGTGTTGCTTGGCCACAGCCGAAGCAGTCGCTATACGTCTGCGAAACCCGGTACTGTGCTGTCAAAAACTTTTCGTACGAACGCTGAGTCTGCCTTGGTCATGTGACACGAATCAACCGGCCAAGTCACTCAATGGCCCCCTAGACTGTCTCACAGCATCCAATTAGATGCGACGTGGGGGCGCAGACAACCAATCGTTCGCGTCTCCGCTGCGTATTTCATTTTTCGCTCCTATTTTAACCATTAGATATGTGCTAACCTGATGACGAGATCCCGAAAGCAGTAATGTTCATCACTGTGTTCTTGTTCAGAACAAAACAACAGTTGGGCCGCAGTGTATCTGCTCAACGCTAAGAACACCATGGTTGCTGGCTCTCAGGAGCCAACAACAATCACTACCCAACCGATAGCTGGTCAGAGGTTAGCAACACCAACACGCTGAACTTTAGCCGATTCTGCCTGCCGGACTGCAGCTGAAATCGCTGACCTTCGGGAAGACCTTTCATAGTAGTAAAAGTTGTAACCTCATAGAGTTGTGTCCTTCCCTCAACTATTCAACCTTTGGGTAAATCAGATGCAAACTTTTGCCCGAGCCGGTAGCTGTATAATTCAGAATATCAGTTAGCCATTAACGCATCAAAGTTACTCATTTAAAAAACTTCATCGTCGTGAAGGATTAGAGAACCTCTGATTCATGGGCTTGGAATTGACCGACTGTTTCTGGTAAAACTGCGGCGACCCCGAAGGACTCAGTAACACGTACGCTTTGATCCACATTTGGACTCTTCGGATGGGTGGTTCTCGCTTACTTGAAATGTGATCCCAGGTGGGGGTGGGCATGAAACTTTTGACTGGAAGGTTACGTGTTCCATTACTCTACGCCCGCTAGAGAAGCTACGATAAAAACGATCTCAATGACATGTGTAAGAATATTGCCCGCATGTGAAATGCACTAGAGCTCTTCGGTTTCCATCATCCAAGAGGTGATCCCTTAGTACATGAACTCTGTTTTTTGTGTAATCTATCAGTCGTTCGCCTTCTCGCCTGTGTATCAAAACTGCTTACCAGCGGCTGTAGCCTACTAAATAACTGCCCTAAATGGAAAATATTCCTTTCAGAGGTACTGTTCAATACGACCACTTTGAGCCCCATTTCTTTTGATTCGAAACTAACATGGGGATAACAATACGGATCTCACGAAAATGTTGGGCGTACCTTTGTCAAATACATTCCGGTGCCAAATGAAACTTCTGGTAAGTGGTCTCCACAAGTATATTCGTAATGCATTACACATAAGGTTGCTGAAAATTCTTCGACAGCCCACCACCGGTTTCGCCCTTCTTCGGACTCATCAGGTAGGCGCAGTCCCCGAATTTTTGTCAAACTAATGTTCTAATTGAAACCAAATTGCACGGAATTAGCGAAATACACTCAGTTGCAAACAATTTGGTTTTGCGGGAGATTCACCTGGAACCCAGCTGAATCTCTCGTTTGTGATGTTTGCAAATGAGTGTATTTCGCTTGTCTCCACAAGCTTCAGAGATCTGCCTCCCCGTAGATGTCATTTTCTGATGGCGAAATCCCGCAGCAACAAATCAGGGGGTCTAATGTTCATGTAAAACTTCCCAGTTGTTGCGTCATTGCGGCAAATGTTTGCGGACCCAACGTATTCAAATATTTATCCAGAAGTCAATTATATTGTGTCTCGAGGACATGAGTTCAGAAAAACAAACCTGCCTTTGAATTATGGGACAATTTCGAGGACAGGTGGGCAACCAACACAGACGGTGGGCTATCTGCCGCGGTTAGAATAACATACCCTCGAAAGGGAAGGAATCTCACAGGCTTAACTAAATCAAGCATTTGTGTGTTCTTTACTAATACCTAATTAATTCGTGTTTTTGTTCCTGTCATAGCTCGGCTCATCGTTTCAAAGAATTGTACTGGATGTGAGGTTAGGCCCGAACACGCACACACTCGCTGTGTGGATCTGACATGTAGATTCTTTGCGCTAACCTACCGGACACATTTGGCATGACCATGTACGCAGCAACCGGCAGAACGACCTGGTTTATATGAGTCTATTCTCATTTCCCTTTTTATACTTCTTAGCCCGCAGGATGTGCAGGTCTGGTCACTTCAACGATTTCGCAGTTGAAGTTTTTCCTCTTTTTAATCACACTATTCTTTCGTCAACTTCAATGCAGCAGTGAAGGATTTTCAGGCGACTGCTTCTTGAACTGTGTTCTTTCCACTATTCAGTAACTCAAGAGTAACACAGCTAGAATAACCTCCAAGTTGTGTAAGCAGTTTAGCTAGACTCATTAATTTCATTTCATTAAATCCAGTTTTATTGAAACCTTCAACAAAACTGTCCATTCTGAACGGCTATATTTGATTAGTCGGTCAAAGTTAGATACTTTGATTACGTTCAACGGTTCGATACATTTGCCATTGGGTCTTTACCATATTACGTGGCCACACAAGAATGATATTGATCAGAATTAGAGCGCCTCTGGTTTTTCCCCTAACCTGTACACCTGTGAAACTGAAGAGTTGAAGAGAGCTGAAGAGTTTGGCCAATTAACTGGACTAATCAAGCCGTCTTCCATTTCTCTAAATCATTTGAAGGCAAGTAGACTTCACGTCAAAATGCTCTCCATCGCTAATATCTGATAAAATCGTTCAAACATTCATTAGGGAGTGTTTAGGTATGAATAGTTCACGCAGATCCCTGTCAGTGCATCCCTAATAGTTTATGCAGCGTCAGTTCTGTTGCGGGACCAATATCGAAACTGGTTGGAGATTATTCCGTATGAACTACACCGAGAGATTTCGACAAATACACTAATTTGCATATCAATTTGGTTTTCACAGGAGACTCTGCTGAATCTCTCGTTTATGTGCTGCACAAACGCAGCCTCGTGTTTCGGTTGGTACAATATTCGGTATATCGCAGTATATTTTCATAAAGGAAACTACTCACAAGGTCGAAAGCTTTTCAACAACCTTGTGAGTAGTTTCCTTAATTAAGATACACTTTGATAAACTTGCGTAAAAACGTAAAAACGATGCTCCAGTCTCTGCCGCTGATAAGCAATAATAGTAGTCCCACTGACCACTTCATCAACGGTCTACTTCGACAAACAAAGTCACGTGTGTAAAAGTTCATGGAAGTGATTGACACTGGAAGCCTAAAACCTAGTCTGTAGGCTGAGCGAAACCTGTGTTTTTTACTGCAGTGGACTTAGAAGACAAAACATTTCGCCGAGTTGCCATCGATTTTCTATCAGCTTACTTGAGGTAGCGCCCTCACAAGAACGTTCCACATGTTATTGGGTATCGGTAATGAAGAGCAATGCAAAATGCCTCCTTGTCTCAGAGTCTGCCCTCTGAAATTAATCATGGTATACAACCGTTTTAACTCAGATAATCAAGGTCCTTTTGCGTGGTTTGACTCTGTGTGACGTGCTCACTTGAGTATCGTTCTCACTGCTATTCACTGCAAAATGCATG
>SJOL01006456.1:498611-525864 GCA_004794785.1 Opisthorchis felineus | reverse complement strand
CCACCTAAAACCGCCTTTACAAGTATGACTCTGGGTGTGGAATCATGTAGGTGAATGTAGCAGAAGGGTACCCATCAATCAGACTGCTTACCCAAATTTATATTGAAATCGTTCGTTAACATTCGGAAAACCTTCACTGTGCCAAACCATATTTCCACATAAAACCCGCTCACCAGAAACGTCCCAATCCAGATCTGCATACCCAAAGAATGATGGTGTAGAATGTGTAATTACCTTGGTGGGAATGCTCAGCCTATCTCACCTCCTGTAAATCCGTAATTCCACGCACTTCAAGTTCTGTTTGACCTAGTCGTGTACTCTCTCATTTACCCCCCGTTCACGCTGGTCCAGTTCCATGCTCCCTTCTCCGAACCCCACCGATTCCCCCCCCCCCGCAACAGCGTGATCTCCACTGGCGACTATTCACTTTTTCTCACCATCCAGTTTTATGTTGCTCTGCTGAGTTTCCCGTAATTTCTAAGTCTGTTCCACATTTGATGAAGCAGCGTTTTAAGTGAAGCAGGGTATTACGAAACCGCATAAATTGAAGTGATTATATCGGAAGTTTGCGATTACTGCTTCAAAATAAAGATATTCCGGTTCTAAGCTGATTAAATTCGAAACCTCAAGAATCACGAATAGACGGTCCATCCTGAGCGGGCCCATTGCTCTGATTGCTGAGGGTTTGGATTTTCAAGGAGAGAGATGTGCAAACAAGGTTGCTTCAGATACATTCAACTTGCTTGAATCTCTTTAAACGGGTAAAATCCTTATGGATTCTCAAATAACCTTTGTGTCCTAAGGCTGACTATCAGAAGGGAAAGCCGAAGTTGGCTGCGTCAACTATGAGTATGGTTAACAGATGCTTCACTTCTGAATAGGATAAATTTGTACGAGGTGATGGACCATGCGGTACGCGTGTGTGTTTGTACCAGCTTGTTGCCGCACATTTATGCTGTCGTTACGACCGCATGTTGTGCGAAAACCGCTCGGGGATGATCAACTTCATTTTAGGCTGGTGTGCTGGGCTCTGCTTGGATCCGATCATGTTGATTCACTGATCTGAACTGTATGTATCATTTTCATTGACCATACGAAAGTTACCAATGGAAGTGTATTATTTATCCGACCAACCTCCAGCGAATAGAACTTCCTTTGGAAGGACAATATGCAAGCGTGTTTCCTTAAAGCTACTCGCCACCATCCTCTATACTTTGTGGGATATCTGCTTTCCAGTTAGGCACAAAAAATAACAGCGTGGCAGCAGGCCACCTTGTATAAGCTGTACTGGCCCTTTAATGAACTGTTTAGTAAGGTGAACAAGCTGGAAAACGGAATCCGCTGGCTTTGTTGGGGGACTTTTCTAAATGCGCTCTTTAAGAAGAAATAAAAGGGTTTATTGTGAGTACGTCCGCCATCCTACAACCGACGTTCACTTACGTTCACTATGGTTGAGGCCCTGAGGCACTTGGGATTTCAGATACGCGGGGTAAGTGGATCTCATAAGCTTATGAAGCTGTGGGTTGCTTGTGCTTCAACGTGTTATTTACAAAAAGACGGTTAATCACTTCTACAATTCCAAATGTTGATGGTTTTCCGTGTGACCACCACTGGCAAAACTGTGGGAAGTAAACAGCCAAACTAACTTTGTGATTTTACCTAATAATGCTGGGTCAGTCGCTTAGGAAATGAATTTTCACGAGTTCTGTGAACCAACTTACCTGCGGATATAATGTATTTCCCAGGATAATTGTTTGTGACCTCGTTTAGAGTACAACCGGTTAAAGGTTCTTAGTGTTCATAAAAACGATGGAAAAGAAACTGAAGGAAATATTATGCGAGCTAGGCCGTTAAAACATGCAATGTTAAAAACCCACAAATACCCTAAACGGCGCGCTTTCATTGTCACAGTTTTTTCTATATCTGAGAGAGTACTTTGGCTTGAAAGCCACAAGTGGTAGCATGATTACTCGCTATCTCTTCATTGTATTCCCATTTCATATGCACTAACGCTCTGGACACTATATGATGTGGTAGCGTAAAATCGCTGGAGAGTACGGATCATCCATTGATATCTAACCTCATTTAGGCCAGACGCGAGTTCGCGAAGTTACTAGGCTACTGGGATTGACTGACCCAATCAGCTAATGAGAAAGCCCCGACGAGTATTTTGCTTCGTACGATTATCTTGTTCTATATTTGAGTTTCACTGGGCAAAAAGAATATGCTGAAAGTGGGCGAAACGCTGTCTGATTTCAAATTGAGATTACCTCCCTGTAGGGGCAAGTACTTCGGTGTTTTAAAACGAAAAACCACCGCACAGCTGCCTGATCCTTATACAGAATCCTCCACGTTGATCGTTTAAAGATGCAGCGTATGGATTTCTGTGAATCAAGTGCTCAGGAAGAAACCTCTTCTGTAGGTCTCTCCACGGAAAAGTCGTCACTCTAAAAGCTTCTCAGACCAATATCAAGTAATCCAAATAAGCTTCGTTAAAAAATACTTTATGTTCAAGCGAATTGATACACGTCCTACATATCGGAATGAATAAGCGATCCTCCAGGAAAAGAGAGCACTCATTCGAGAGGTTGCGTACGGCCCTTCTTATTGCGCTTTCTAACACACATGAAGTTTGACCTGTTTTGCAAACGAAATCAGTCATGTACGTAATAGTTTTTGTGTGAACTAGGTGGGATCACACAGTTTGGCGCTGAGATCCACTAACTAGTATGTGCGTTGATTTGCTTGTGTCGCACTCATTTAAATCTCACAGCTACTTGGATTGACCAAGTCGTTTTTCACGTTTCTCTTGATTATGTTCCCAAAAGGAACGCAAACCCAACCATTGCAACAGTTGACCCACGCCATATGTGAGTGAGCGGGCAAAACGTATGCAACATTTGCCCATGATAGGAGCTTTCATAGATTTCAGCGTAGCAGTTTTATTTTCTAGTCTTGTCTGGCTTTCTGGTTGCACCAGTCCTCTTAAAATGCCCCACTATTTATCCACAAATATCGATAAAAAACGGATTTCTAACTTATGCGAAACGAGTAATCAGTATTCGGAACATATTGGCTGACAGCAAGAAACTAGGAGCAAGAGAGTGCATCGGCTGAAGTACTGCATTTTCGATTCGCAGACCGGTTGTGACCAGTCCATGGGTATGGAAGGACCGAATAAACATTCTGACAGTTTAAGACAGATGCGGCCTTTCATGTATTCATATCAGACTTGCAGACAAAGGAAATCCATTTATCAAGGGCAAGGAAATGTTAGTGTAACGATCTTTATTTCTCTATTATTCAGTTATAAACTGATCTGTTAACAGTGCACTAAATTTCCGCAAATTTAAATTTTTTGCAAAAAAATAGTCCTTCAAGATTACTTACTCTATACATTTTATATCATCTTGACTGATTCTTCCCGAAACACGATTGTTCACTTATGACCTTTGGCCCCACCCCTAACCGTTTATCTTGCTTCCGGACTAATTTCTCAAATCCAACTTAATCATTCAAAGAAGGTACATCAGTGCAAACGCATATTGCAACGGGTTTGGAAGTTGGTCGATTCGTTTTCAGTATTAAAACGATTTTCTTTGAACTCAACAACCCCGCAAAATATCCGGCAGAGGGTCAAGCACTAAAATGGTTTGCACTGACGCGAATGGACGGTGTTCTGGAGGAATTTTATGAATAAAAGTTGTGTGAAGATCAGTGCTTTTGTTTAGCAACCAGAGCTTGCAGGTTCGGAAGATTTGCCACGGACCTGGATTCAAACAACACATAAGACGTCAGCACATAGTAGCAAGCACAATCCGTGCAGTTTACTGGTGAGCTGATGTTGCGCTAGGTAAGCGACTCATCTTTTATTCAACAGAAATGAATAGTTTTTCGTCCAATCCAGCTATGAGCTGAAAACGTGTCTACGCTGCCGGTGCCCCCCCCAAAAAAAATCCATTTACACCACATTTTATTGAGTTTTTAGGATCCAAAGTGTTGCTCGCATCACTTGTTATAAAGTGAGTCACATTTCATTGCCTCGAATGAGTACACCTTAAGGCTAATTGATAAGTCTTCGGTATAATTTTACCACTGGTAATTAGTTGTGGAAGTTATAGAACGCAAATTCATCCTCCTCTCCTGAGAAAAGTATTCTGGTAATTCCACACTAACGGGAAGAAACACCGGACTCGGGCTCCGCTTATATTGGCCTTGCCAGGGTTTGAACTCAGGACAACTGAAATGCGAGGCGGGCGTATTTCTACTACTCCGCCAACGCGCCTGAATTACCACGTCTTTTGGGACGCATTTTGAACTTGAATGTTATCAACGAATGTGAGCAGTAGCATCGTTAATAGACCCCCGGAGATTTGACGTTATGATTTACCGATGAACAATATGAGCCCAGCGTTCTGGCATTTGGTGTAACAGACTTATCCGCAACAAATATTCTGGTTTTCCCCACCCCATTAAATTCACCAAGGATAAGTGACCCAAGAAGCAGACCAATTAGACAAACACATTCAAGATAGTCGAGTAGTCAGAAGTTATTTGGGGGGACACGGAACCCTATGATGGGTCTCTTCTGCATATGGCTTGTCCTTATCATACCCAAGGAGCGTTAGCTAGAAGATATTTCACATTTCCAAATTGTATTTTAATTTGGCTCTTTCAACAAAGTTGTAGTACCAGTTATTTGTTTCTCCTGGCACTGAACCCAGAATTAGTGAATATGCTGAAGGTTCTTGCGAAGGTTTTGATGGGCTTTGTGAAAACACGCAAATTAATTTGCAATACGCATTCTCTAATAAACTCTCCTATCTCTGTGAAGTTGAGGTGACCATCTTAACAGCGTGATCAACCCTGGTTGAATCGCGGTACAGACGCATTAAGAGTTCACTCACGAAATGAATGAAAGTCAATTCGGACCAGCCCGTGACACAGATAAACATTCCTATCCGAATAGAAACGGCACAAGGCTCATTTTCGTGTCATGAGATTCCAGGAAACTGATTTTTCTCTACATTTTAACCCTCATTTGCTAGTGCACAGTCGACAGTTTCGCTTCATAGAAATAATTTAAGGTGAATCCAACATTCTGGAAATTAATTACTTAATTAATTAATTTTGGATCAAATGCACTGGACACCAGAATTCTAATTGAGCTCCAATCACAGCATGCGGCTCCTGGATGCACGCAAATCAAAATGAGATTTCATTCCTGATTCTGATGAACATTTCACAGCAGACCTCTATAATGAAATGAACAAAGTTGGTTCCTTTGAGCACAACTGATAACTGGATCAGTATTTAGGCTTTATACAGGCGGCTTCCAACATACCGCCTCCCAGGTTGATGATCAGAGGATATAGTGAGGATACAGTTTGCCAGTCTCACCTTCTGACTCTTGGACCTCATGATTTGTAAACATGGTTAGTGAGACCAGCAAAATCCGTGGGACAACAGGACTAGAACCAAGCCTAGGGCAACCCGAATTTTAACTGGTCTTTTCATGTAAGTGTTCCCATGATTTTTGCAACTGGTTCATCTGAAAACACCTCTGCATGCCTCTCAAATCTCTCCAGGTCATCTGGGTCAAAACATTGGTCTCATTTATAAATACCTTTCTAAATTTGACTGTCGCGGAACCTGAAGGTTACAGACTGTCTAAAGATTAGCAATTTTAACACGCATAAACCTTGTCGGCGTCGAGGCAAATAGATGAGCGGTAATGCGAAAACCTGTGTTTGTTTAATGTCGATTCTCTCACATTGGTCAGTAGGCGGTGTTCAATGTGCGATACTCTTCTGCAGTAACGAAGTTCTATGTATCCAGGTGAAAGCCGCCATGGTGAAAACAAAAACGGTTAGGTCTGGTAAATGTTTCTACCGTAATTTATTCTGACATGGCCACTTCAGGTAATACGCATGTAACCAACAGAATGGTTCAAAGAAAGATACAGTGCAATGCAAGTGGCCAAAAGCGCTATTCGATAATATCATTCTGTAAATTGGAAGGCCAAATACGGTTGTGTTATAGCCCAGTTGACCAGGAGGGCCCTGGATCATGGAAGGGCCATCGCATTTGCTTGGTGACAGCGAGCAGTTGATTGGACTTCTTCGATTGCACTGTCCGATGATCTTGGAGTGATTTGGTGGCACCGATATATCACACTGATTGATCCGGATAGATGAACTGGTAATATTATCGTCGACCATGGAAGTGAATGACAACTTCACTAATCAGGTTTATAGGCTTATTAGAATGCTTGCAGGATGGGCGCCGTGTTCGATGTCCTACGAACGTCCTAGGTCGTTTTCAAAATACTCGCAATCGGAAGAATAGATGAATATACATGCGTCGTCGGTGGTTAACTCACCTTTTAAGCTAATGTTGAGGCTTCTGCGCATGCTAAAAGCATTTCCAATTGTGCCTCACCAGATTCTCTCCCGAGAGCAGCGGTCAGCCGGCGCGATCATATTAGAAAGACTATCACTCACATGGAGGAATCAAATAAATATGAGCTTATTTTTCATTTAGTGGCTGGGTGGATCCCCATCATTTTTTCGACTGTCTCAACTGTCGCAGCACGAATTTCTTCAATCAGATATAATTCACAGGGACTTTTGAAATGGGACGCATAGGTCCATCTGGCTGATCATCGGGGCAGATTCCGCGAGCCATTTTGACCAAACTTTCGGTCAGGTTTTATTTATACTTCATTTCAAGGAAAAACTCTTGAAGATTGAACCAGATGGCTTTTCGATCCTGAAGCCTAGCATCTCAACATTCAGAAAGTGAGAGCAATTATTAATTTTTCTCTTCGTAGTAGAGTGCAACGCCATACCTGACAAATTAGAATTTTAAAGTATATGCCTAGCTGTGTGTGCAAATAACGTACGGCTAAAATATCTTCAACACAGCGACTGTAGAGGGGCAAATTAGAAATCACTGAGGCTACTTAACCCCAAAGTTTAACTGTTAGGATTGGCCCAAATGTGGAGCAGTTCGGTAATTAACCCCTCAGTCTATCAATGATTCCAATGAATACAAACTGTATGTACTGAACGCACAATAAATGAGTTTTTCTTTAAAGGCCAAACTGGATTATGAAATCACAGATATGGTCAATCGTTTTGAATGAAAGAACACAGATAGGAGGAGAGGAGAAGGCCGTAGTTTCTGATGCGTCACCTAAATATCACGTGAGCAACGATGATATAAGGTTTCACGAATAGTACAAATATGTCCTTCCATTCAGGAAACGATATCATTGAAGGAAGCGTTCGTCATTTCAAGCAGAGGTCGCAGAATAAAATCAGGATTATTAACCTAGAGCAGACCGTACTGTCTAGAAAATCAAACCAGGAGAGCGAAGTTCTATAAAGGGCTGCCCAACTCTTCTCGATTATTTCCGGTTTCTTTATCTTAAATAAAATGAATGAAAATAACTTCCGCGTTGTGACTGCTCTCGATATTTCGGTATTATGTGCATATGTTTGACAAATCTACCCGTGAAGTGATGGAGGTTATGCGAATTCAAGGGATTTTGTCGTAATAGTACCGGCTCTGAGACATGAAATTTCTCATGGTTTTTAAAACCTGAAATTAGTGTGAATTGGGCATCCAGAGTATGTTGCGAATAAAACCATGCACCGAACAAGGATTCGGTCCAACTAGAAACGCAACTTGACTCGGTGCCTATAGTACATACAAGAGGATCATAAATACGAGACCGAGTAAATGAAAAATCACCGCAGATCGATACAATCCAGAAGGTTGTACACCGACGCTTACCGTATCCCCCTACACCAATATCCGTGCTACCAATCGAACAACTGGCGATTCCAGGTTCAAGTATTTTTTGCAATGCTGGTTAGTTTAAAAAGGTAAAAATAGTGCACTCTTCCCCAAACCTGTCAAAATACAAAAATACAAAAAAGCTGTATTTCGCAGCCGAAAAAAATAAGTGAGGCAAATGTTCACTTGAATTATTGGACAAACTATGAGAGGAAGTTAAAACTGGATTGCTTAGGGAAAACACCAAGATTTTCGGAAGAAAAGCACATTGTTTTCTTTGTGTTGGTGTGTTCTCTAAAAACAAAAAAAAATCGGTTGGCTACTTCCGCTAGGAAGCATAATACCGGAGTGGAAATTTTCGATCCAGACATCCGAACTGGAGACACATTACCTTGATGTCACTGCATTTATACACCATTTACTCTCAATTGCTTTTCATTCGGCCCAAAGCGTGGAACCTTAAAATTCATGGAAACATTTAATAGTTCATTATGGAAATATCAAATGTCGCAGCCCCGGTGTCTCGTACGATTAACGTAACCAGCTATTGTCACATGGAAAGAATGATTTAGTGTTGAAATCTGTAGTCGAGTTGCAATCAATAAACACCGATGAGTAATTTAGTGCAAATCTGTTTTCGACGTCAACTAGGGTGGCCTTGCGAAAACTCTTAAACAGCACACAATTGTTTGTTCCAACCGATTGCAATCCGCTTTAGACCAGACCTCCATTATTGTTGAAGACCCACGATGAATGGAACCGAAAAATTTAGTCCAGAAGGAGATTGAACATGCTAGAAGATTGGGTGACTGTGTGATATTTTTCGCGTGTATTCACTTTTTTACGTCCATATTTTGCAAAGATTTGTCTTATGTCGTGGCAAACCAAAGTACAAATTCCGAACGAGTCCACGGACAAGTATCTGTGGGTAGACGCTTGCCAAGAATTAAGTTCTTAAACTTGAATGATCAATCCAGTTCACTATAACATTGAAATTTTGTACTGTCAATGAAGCCAATCTATTCTAAAAGGCCAGGAAGCATTGCACAGTTGACTAAACTTCATTGATTCCCAACTGGAAAACAGCTTCTTGGCATTTTAGCATAAGATGGCGTCACCGACAGGAAGAAATATCATTTGAAACTACCAAGTCCCCTCACGCTACCATTAACCATAAAATTCCCGGAACTTTGCATTTGATAAGTATCATCAGCATCGTCATCATCATCATCAGAGACAGCAGCGTACGCTTTGACATTGATGCTCCACTGCCGTACAACCATAAAGTTTATCTTATTGTCTTATCTTATCTAGTGCCGGCCTAAGTCTAACATTCTGGAGTGCCTACACCTTCAAGCGCTCAATCAGATAATCTGGAAAGAAACTGACAGCAAGAGTGCCACTGAAATCGATCAACCGCCACTTATTGCAATGTCTCCAGTCAAGCCTAGGCGGGAAAACGGGGAACCAGTCATGGAGGGCTTATCACACCAAAAACAAACAAACTCCCCGTACTCTCCTTCACGCCCTTCTGCCAAATCATATGCTATCCACCTCGCAGTTTCCGCTGTTCTGAAGCAGCAAAAGAGAACAACACCCGTCTCGGTAGACGGTGTTTTGGAATGCGTAGCACATAGCTGAGCCGCTGTAAATGATGGAGCTGGATTATTTTGCTATTGACGTACCTGCTGCACAACCAAATATCAGTTGTCTAATTACCTCTCTACAAATACTTTGGCGCCATCCGACGCCAGCAACGCCTCTGAGGAACCGGTGGTCAAAAACCTGAAGACGCCCTACATCGTCTTTCCGTAGAGGCCATTTTTTAACCACACAACAGTACAGCCCTTACTGTAGCCTAATACACACGACCCTTGAGACCCAGTGATACGTCTTTTTTGACGCCAAAAGTAAGGTAAATTGGTAAATAGCATTCAGGTCTTTGAGATTCGTGCACTGACTTCATCCGACACACTTCCGTTAGAGTAAATACAACTACCGAAGTACGTAAAATCCTCCGACAACTCCGAGGATTCCTCTCAATGGATGTTCAACATCGCTTGAACAAAGTTATTTGCACAAAAACGGTCTACGAAGACATATTAATATAACTGTCGTAGTCTTAGAGCAGCCGCATATCAGGAACCGTGTTTGTGTTCTGGCTCTTATTATAAAATTTCTCCATGTTCTCAAAAAACTGCTTCCTCGAAAGATTGGACCTTACGTTCTGTAATAATTCTTGGCATGTGGATGTTATCAGCTTAGTTCATTCACCTGCATCATTTAGCAGTGCATCATTTGTAAAAATGATGTCAGTACTTCACCCTTCATGTTAGAAAGGAGAAGTCCAGTCATCCCATTGGTTGAGACTGGGATGAACACAGCCTAATCAGAATAATCTGCAGAAGTAACGTGGTTGGAAGGGCATGTTGAGAGGGATCGGAAAAATGAAACTATTCTTCTCTGACTTTTGAGTCCCTGTTCCAGTCAAATCGTCTTCTGAAGCCGCAAAAAAAGAGCTTATCCTCAAAGTCATTTTCACAACTGTCATGGATTCCTAGCACTGAAGTTTCATTCGAAAGTCGTTTGGACAAAAGTAGACCAAACGATTTCATCATTAAAACTATTTTTTTCGACAATATTCATAATACTAACGCTTTTCTCAGCAACAGCTGGCTATAGATCCGCACAACTGTTTTCTCTCTAGAATGCAGTTTAAAAACAACGGAACAATTGTGCGGATGGTATTCATTCTGTGTCGCGGCTACAGCCGTTTTGACACCTAAACCATTACGTTTGAATGAATGAAAGACCGGATCCTGGTTGGACTTCATTTCAACTCGGTGGTCAGTTTATCACTCGTAATGTCGAAAAACTTCCTAATGTTTTAAGTGAAAAGGGCGTAGTCTAAAAATTAACATCTTGTGTATTAAAAATTTATGGTAGTTCAGAATTAGGGCGCTTTTCATGTTAAAATATTTTTCTTTGAACGTCTTGATAGAATTACTAGATGATCTGACAGATATCTAGGGGTACCTTTACCCGATGTTAACGAGTACTCAGGAGTACCCGCTTTGGGGATCACGGTATTGTTTGGACAGCCCACATCCACATCCAGGCGTCCTTTGGTTTACGGCACTAGAGTTGAACAGGCTCCTTGGTACAATGATTCAGAGATTCATCGAAGCTTTTTAGGAAAGGCACAAAAGTGTGAGTGCAGCTGAAGGGGAAGTTTGTCCAGCAAAAGTATCCAACATATAGGGATAAACCTGACCGCTTCTTCATTCTAAACTTTTTTAAGGCACGAGATAAGAAAAAAATGGGTCAATAACCGGCCATATGCACCACGGTTTGTTGTGTCATGAAAAGGGATTAAATGCGGGCTCACACACAATGCGTCCAGTGTGGCAGATGGTGGGCTACTTACGAGACAGCCGCAATGTCTAGATCACGCGCAAAGACAAAGAGGAAGGATGACGTCACCTACACACATCGTAGACATGTAGGTTGACAGACAGAGATAGAACCAATATGCAGAGAAAAGTGTGCTCTACGTTACGAAACATATTTAAAAGGAAACCATTAGAAGCACACTTGTTCGGTACACTGTTTCATCCAATGATGCGTGTTGCGAGAAGATAAACCACTTGAATCATCCTATGTACTCTTAACAGGTTTGAAATGGGCAAACATATTTTTCAGTTACAGATGGAAAACGGACTCGCTAGTTCGTGTCTGACATCAGACGGTGGGTTGGCCCTCAACAAAAGGATAATGACAGTAACTGATATTATGAAAACTAGTGGTCAGGACGTATCCTTAGAAGGCATAGATATCAATATCTTTGTCAAGAATTGAGTTTACTGGTCTAGAGAATGTTTTGGGGGAGTGATAACACGGTCCAGGTTAGTGGGCAACTTGGCCGTGACAGCTACCGGGGCCAATGAATGTCACCTGTCTTGGTCAACTACTCAACATAGACTCTAACATGACAGTGTGTTTCGATAAACGGCGATCCTGTATCCCCAAGTTCAGTGCTTCATTTCCGGTTCTTTTTCCATTCAGGTAGCCATTTCTCCCCCACATAACCTTTCATTTCGTTTATTTTGCCCAAAACTTATTTCGTTCCTAGACACCGGTAAAATGGTATCTCAGACGATTGTGAATACAGGTCTGGCTATAATCTGAAACTAAGGATAATGAGTATGGTACCGTGTTGAACGGTTGTCGTAAACAACACCGATAGGGCACTGAGTCGACTCACCCACAAGACCTCACTTAATTGCTTTCAAATGTTTCGGTCTGCAGTCCGGTTTTAACTGCACTATGGTAGAATAGTCTGAAACATGCAAGGAAGACGTAAAACAGTTAGGGTGACCAATTTGGAAAATGAGACAAAACAATGTACGATGACTGCTGCGATGTTAGTAATCCGGTTGACGTCACTAAGAAGCGACTACCGATTACGAGTTTCACCTGGATCGGATAAGTTAATACAATATGGCAACGCTCGTCTGTAGTGGCCTAGAATAACGGAGCCATCTACTATTACAGTGGTGTAGTACCTGATAGGGGAGAGATGGCTCAGCACAGGTTTACTGACCGAAAGGTCCGTGGCTCGAACCCGACCTCTGCATCTCGACTTCTCCTGTTTAGGCTTGGGCAACCTGACAGTATACCAGCCCTCGTGCTTGTTTCGCGTAGCATGGTAGCTAGGCACCGAAAGGGTGTTACAGCTGAACGATTAGATTAGATCATTATATCAAGTAAATACCTTGAGCCTGCACTTTGGCAAACGTGAATGGCAATTTAAAAAAAATATTACAACACTTGTAGACAGCCAGGTCTTGTTATACAAGTACAAACACCATGAACAACACTTCATTCATGTCCTTGCTTACAGAAAAACAGTCTCACTTGGCATTGACACCTCATGTGAAGGATGATTTGGGTACAGAGAGTGTACGCTTCCCTAGATCAATAAAGAGAAAACTACGAAATCTCCGTAATAAAATCTGATACGTGTTGAAGAATAGTGTCACACAGCAAGATGAGTTCGTCTGACGGACAACAAAGAATGCATAACATCAAATCAAAAACTCATAAAAAGGGGAGGAATCCAAGAAGGGTCATCAAAGCTCAAGTATTTTTATGCACAAAATATACTTGGTCAGGTACGATAGGTCGCATCAATTCTTTAGCAGGTTCACAAAATTCTTGAGCTTGAAGCAAGTGAGCTGCTGCAAGTGATGAACAAACCAAAAACCTTTGATTATGTTAGTCCGGACACAGTATATTGTAAAACCTATACAGCAACCCGGTTTATGTGAAAGTTGATAGTTCAGCATGCGCATTCCTAGCTGGTGGTAATGCGACTACCAGCAGGTTGTGGTGTGAGGCTGTGTTGCCAATTCTCAACAAGGTGTGTACGTAATAACCGACCCGAAACGTGCGTTGATTGACGCATGTCAGTGCACTGTAACTAAACCGGACGTTCATCTGCAAAAGTTCACTTTATCCGCGAACAACCTGACCAATCATCCTCGTTTACCTAGGCCATTTGTGTCTAGCCGAGGGACTGGCCAATTGGGCGAGCAGGAGAGTTGATCACTCGGATTTAAATCCCATTGGTTCAGCCATACAAGGGCTATCCCTGGACGCCCACCGCATCCGAGGCGTGTTCGACGGCATCGGATAAATAGCATCCTGAAACATATCCAACTACAGACTACACAAAACGATGAATATCCTCAGTTTGTCCATACTTTAGAAGCAGAAATTAGCAACCATCCAATTCACACAAAATATTTGCTCTGTTCGAACCAAATTGGATATTCCACACAAAAAACGCAGCAATGACCATATATTTCCGGTTAAGAGTGACATCAGCAGTGCACCTTTGTATGCTTCTCCTCTTGAATTCCATCAAAGCTCAAGGTGAGTTCAGTTTATGTTTAGGCTGCACTGTCCACTTCACAGTTTGTGGGTTGGGTCTGCTGAGATTTAAGTCTGTCCACACTTTTCCGTAATTTTACTAGCGATTTATACCCCCTATCCGACTTCTATACTTTGCCCAGTGCATCCCAACTGATCGGATTCGGTGTTGCTGCATGTATTGGTCTTAGAATTCCTGCTTGGTTTATGATGTACAGGGGAAGCCTTACTCTTTTTGACTGATCTGCCAGAACATTTTTAGAGCATAAGCTCCAAAATCCAGTCCTTCAGTTAACTCCGAATTAGACGCAGTTCTCTGTCCTTGCTCAAATCTTCTTGTCTACAACCGTCGTGACTTCGGGACCGCAACATTCCCTCCATGTGTTTTTGTGTTTCAGTAAAAAGAATCGACTCGCTGAAAACTACTTTCTTCGTGAGGGTAGTTTGTGCAACTGATTTATCGATAGGTGTAGTGCAACTCCACATCTTGCCTGGCGAAAGTTTATTATACGTGTCCAAGTTTCGACCACTAATAGCTGGCAATTTTGTTTAGGATCTCGGTGATCTATAGGGATGCCAAAAGCTACTTCATATAAATAAATTAACCATTTCCTCCTGTATTTTCCTTCTTAGGCATTTATTCATTTTCATTGGGCATAATTGATCCTTGATTAGGCCAGGTGGATCGTTGATTAACTCAATAATCATGTTTAGCTGAAATATTGGCTGTAAGAAGCAAACCCCTCAACTGTTCAATGTCGTACAGGAAGCATGCCACACCTGTTATGTTACCTGCGAATGCAAGTCGTTTTTTCCTCATCTGCTTCGTTTTTTCAAGTCTCCGCACACTAGATTCGAAGCTGTTCGTTGTTCACATATGCTAATTTACTGCCTATGCACATCTGGCTGGATATCACCATTCGGAAATTAGGTACACAGTCGTTTGGTTTCTATTAGTTTCTTTCGTTGATTCGTAATTCCAAACCATAAAAAGTATTGGTAATGAGCCATTTTTTGCTGATGGTTTGAACTAATAGGAGAACCAATTAAGCCGGGAAGATTTAAAAGAAGGGTCTTGCACTATAATATAATGATATGTGTATTACAAACACAACAAGATTACAATTCCGAAATGAATCGATCGAGCGTAAATACGTGCGCTTAGTGAGTTATTAGTTGCGGGTATCAAACAGTGATTCAAATTCGTGTTGGTTATACTTCTACGTCTGGGTGTGCTTTTGACAGCGTATATATTGGCGATAGTATTGACTTCTTACTTCCTGTCCGAGCGATGGGCTCAAGGTCACCGGGAAAACAGCCAATTGAGATAAAATTAGCACCAAAATGTCCAGCAATTAAGTCCTGCTATCAACTTAAAAACAGTGAAGTTCATTTGTAACTGCATGTAGAACAGTAGACCCTTTCACCATACAAAAGTATCTTGATGAAAATTAGCGACGGGGGCTAGTTCCGTTCAGTGTTAGCAAATCATCAATTAAACCGAGATGGATCAGCGGTTAAAGCGCGAATTTACTGACCGGAAGGTCCGTGGTTCGAACCCAACCTCTGAATCTCGACTTCTCCTGTCTAGGCTTGGACAACGTGGAAGTATCCCAGCCCTCGTGCTTCCTTCGGGTGGCGTGGCAGTTAGGCACCGAAAGCGTGTTACATCTGGACAATAACTTTTTTTATTTTCCTTATTACTGGTTCCCTTAGCAACCTGCCGAGGTTATCAGATGGTGTAATTACCATGTTCTTCATAAATCTGTCTGTCTGCAAAAAAGATGCCTGGGGTTTTAAGTTATGCACGGTTTAGCATCGTCATCTTCCTTGGTACGGCACTCATTGTACAGGGAACCACCTTCAAATCAAATCTCTTTCGAAGAATTCTTTCTAATACAAAACTTCATCAACAAGAAACGATCCAAAAAGATTAGTGGACAATTTAACCTGTCCAAGACGGGAAATTACAGATACAATCCGCTTTATCACAAGAATATATGCGGCCAGTCAAAGCTTAACGAAAGCACTGCCACCACGATTTTCGAAAACGCCAGCGCCGGATCTTGCGAACCCCATTGAATCTAACCAGATTGGCATGGATGTGGAAGCTATATGATTTTTACTGAAAAATGAAGCCAATGGGTTAGCAAACTGGGATAAGTAATACGAAAAAGATGAAGTTTCTGCTCATCACAATTATCCCTTTTTGGTATAAGAATCAATTTCCCTCACAAATATTCTATTTTGTGACTCTAACTTGAGTTTTGGGGAAAGGACAGAAACTATCTCTTTGTAATAACTCTAATTTCGGTAATTTACGGCTGTTCTAGCGCGTTGGTATACTCTGTATTTCATTCACAAGCATGCTAGGCAAGTAATGATCCAAGTGAATTGGATAAGCGCCTTCTAAACGCTTTGACAACGACCGCAGTAGACATTCGCAGAACCAATTCCCCCCTAGAGACAACGGTCGCCCCCAAGTAGAAGTTCTGATATCCTCCGGATGTGTTCATTTGCGGAGGTGGGATGGTTTAAAACAATTCCGCTGAAAATCACCCACTTTATTAGAGTAAGCAAAATTGTTTCACAGTAGGAAACGGTGATAAGTGCCATATACCGAAATCTGGTTTAAAGCGATACAATAAATCTTAAACGGTTCACAAGTTGGGGCAAACAAAACCACAAGCCTACGAAAATGCCACTAAAATGCCAATGCAGTCAGCGATCAATATATATTATGCAAAAGACACGACCACAAACAAGGCGTGAACACCAGCTGATGGGTAGTCAGTTGAGTGTTTTCTTTGATAAACGGGCACTACTCATCAACCAAACGTTGGGAACGTTCCCAACTAATCTCTTTTAAATGGCAGTCCTGAGCTGCTCATTTTTATGCGCAGCGGAGAACAGCATCACTCACTTAACCCACATAGACCTGCTAGGGAAGAAACCGCTACGTAGTACAACTGGAGCATTAGAGTCAAGTGACTAAGGTAAGGTGTAGCCTCAGTTGTTTTCAGTTGTTTTAGCATGTGGAAGAAGCAAGTTCCGCGTGAGTCTTGTTCTTTTATTACCTGAGGGGTTATCACTAACATGATAAACATATCTCAACTTGAGCTACGAGAATAGGCATTTATTTGTATTAAAATGAAAAACATGCTTGTGCAAAGCATGAGAATGAAACCAGAACATGATGGAAATGAATCTAGTGAGGAAGCGGGTGTGGAAAGTTCATAAACTGAGATCCGTTTTTTGGGGGTTGAAGTGGCAGAACCTAGGCATTCATTTTCATCCTAGGGAAACTGGCGAGTTCTTCGTTCTTCTGCAAATAAACATCCGCCTTCCCACCAACTACTGGGCACAAGTTTGCTGCAAACATTTTTGAGCCTGACAGCTATCGTGGCAGATTCGTGAAATTACATCCTACCCTAAAACAATGTGTTTGCCTTCAAGGTTTTTGTTCTACTTTTCTTCAGAGGGATCAACTTGGATCAACTAGTACAGTACTTCCCTTCAATAAAAGACCCTCAGAACTTCCAGTATTTTCCACGAGGTTGTGTTTCTTCGTGAGAGGATGGCCAATTAGGACCCATAACATGTTCCGTGCAATAAGACGGTGAATTTTCATTTGCATCTGAAGGTTTCTTCACTAAACTGTCCCTTCTTCAGGAGCAGAATGGCCATTTGGTGAGCCAGCAATTGTATCCAATCAGAAGGGCTGTTTCCTTTAAATTTATTTCTCCAGTGGCCTTTTTTTTCGCTGTAATAGGACACACATGCAGTATTCCAAAGCAGTTTAACTACAGAGTGCTTCATTTTCTCCAGGCCCTTTTCCGTGTCATCTGACTCTTCGCACCCGACAATCGCGTTCCTGATGTCACCGGTAAATTGCACGACTGATGTCGTGCTTGCATTGCCAAATGTGCAAAGTCCGACTGGATAGACTGTCACGAAGTTATGGGCCCATCAACCACATCCTTGTGACAGTATGACCTGAACAAATGTAAATATATACAGTGATCGAGTGTGCAAACAGTTAGTTGAACGCAAAACTCTACACAACCAGCTGTCAGTATCGATAGGCTTTAAACGACGGTTAGGCTAAGAGTAACCTATTGAGCGTAACCAGAATACTGTATATGGCTGTGCCGCAACCACAACACTCAACAATAGAGAGTAGGTGGACAGGACCGATGGTGCGTCCCAATCGAGGTGGATATTCTGTATTAGGCTGGACGGTGGAAAAAGCTGGGAGAAATTCTCAACGCTAACAGCACGACCTCATCAAACCGATCAAAATACCAAGCGGTCCAGTGTACTCCAGATGAAGTTTTCATTAGTTCATATAACTCACTTGCCAAAACTGCAGCCATTCAGGCACAGAACTTCATCATTAAGTGAAAGGCACTCTCAATTCTGCTGAAACAGTTTTTCGGATAAAGGTACAGTTCTTCACCTGGAAAAATGGACGTTCACATTACCCTCGTTCGAACAATCACAGCCCCATCCCCGAGTAGTTATTCCACACCGAAAGAAGAAAGCTCTGAAAAAGCTCCCTGATTAGAGTCCATCGGTGGTGCACACCGTTGACCGTACCGGGGATTCAACCCTGGAGAGCATGTTACCAGCCGGCGGACGCATCTGTATCATCAAGTCTGAACTGGCGATGTTCCCACTTGAACATGTTCGCCTGATCTACCCAACTTCTCGAAAGACGGTCCTGTAACTCTCCTAAGTGTTTCGATTGACTGCTCCGCCTCTCAGGACTTTTGAGTCAAAAATGCCACGGGAGTTTGGAAGTTGCCGGTCAATATTTGGCTAGTTGTGGGTATTTGTGGGATTTGTCGATTTTTTCGAGATTCTCCACACTTTGTTTCATCCACAGTTAAGGTGTATTTACCAGTGGGTAGATTCGCAGTCTATAGGTAATGGACCACCAGAAATCTGTTTGAACTCGATAGAACAGTGTGCGAATCACAGTTTTGGTGTTAACTGACGGGCAGTGTCTTAATTCCGGTGTTAATAAGACAGAGTTGGCTTCCAGACAACTTTGCTTTCAAGATTCTCGTTATCTCCAAGAGCAAAGCAGCTGCTGCTCTGCTACTGGTCTCACGATCTATCGTGAGTGGGATAAAGTTGCAACGTATCCCGAATTTTTACTACAAGGTGCTGAAGACATAATCTACGAATCTGAACCATACTCCTTGTGGACGAACAGAATTTTACAGCGGTTATGGTTCAAGATGAGCTGAAAAGAAGTTGATTAGAACGGGCGACACAGAAGGGCCCTAGGCTGACAAATCAGGTGTTTGTGGAAGAAAAAACGACAGGCATTAAACATACCTCAAGAACTTTGGAAACCTCCAGCACAAGAGAATATAAACGATTGCTGAGAATAAAGTCTCGTATGAGCATCCTTCTAATATGTTTAACGCCACCAATATTAGGTACACCAGTGTACGGACAAAGAGTACCAAAAAATGACAAAAGTTTCATCCTCCTTTAAAAACGGTGGCACTCGGTGTGCACTCGTAATCCGACTCGGTCCAGTTCACTGAGGAAACTTTAGGATTGCTAAAACACGCTTGGTCGATATCCTGCATAGTACACAACTATGCATAGGCAAAGTCCCCTTTCGTGCACCTCTGTTAGCTTATAGAATCTGTATGGGCAGCTGGTCGTGGATCTCAAACCATGGGGACAGACCAGGTTCCGTTTATATCTCTCGGAGGTATTTAGACACAGGTTGCTTGACATTTATTTCAATGTAGACTGCGCCGTCTTAGTTAGATTCAGCCTATATCGATCAATGGTTAAACGCTCAACAAATTCCAGGTCATAAATCATCCGATTCATTCCGGCCTCGATGTTTCACTTCGTGGTGCAGATAGCCATGTTGCGAAGCTGTCCAATCCACTCAGCTGGGTGCTACCCTGTTTTAGGAGAATGCTCGTAAGAGAAGTGCCACGCTAAGTATATATTTCTGCCCTAAACTCTGCTGTTATTCTCAAAAGCAAGTTTAGCCTTTCAAAAGATTTTCATGTGATCCTATTTAGCCTGGGAAAACTATCAAGCATCAACCGTTTTTTTTATATTTAACTTTACCCAGCTACCGCGCTGATACATAGACCATAATAAAGTGAGCAGATCCACGTATATTCCGTCTGTGCAGGACTGGCTGGTTTCTATTAACTCTTGCGATTTAGATAATATGTATCCGAAATCGTTAGTGTGTACATTTATATATATATATATATATATATATATATATATATCAGCTGTAGCACCCTTTCGGTGCCTAGCTGCCATGCTACCCAAAGGGGGCACGAGGGCTGGGAAACTGCCAGGCTGACCAAGCCTAGACAGGGAAAGTCGAGATTCAGAGGTTGGGTTCGAACCATGGACCTTCCATCAGTAAATTCGCGCTCCAACTACTGAGCCATCTCACCAAGTGCATTTTGTGATGCAACAATTAATCTAAGCACTTCCGGCATTCTATTTCGCCATCTGCGCCGAAAACAAAATATGTATTTTACGCAAAACACAATAAAACGAATCCTTTCAAGTTGTAAAGAATAGTTTATCAGCCAAAAAGCTTTTAGGAGTTTGAATGGACACTGAAAAGACAAGTGTTCACCGAAGCAAACTACCGTACAACTGCCTTGCCCACACAGATGTTTCAGCATCATACACTGAGGAGGTTTGTGTAGTTTCGGCAAAAATCTTATTTTTACGACAACTAATCCATGCTTAATCTGAAAATGAATGAAATACCGTGTAGAACAGCTGTGTTCTGAGTATAGTCGTCGCCCAAGAAGGCACCCCCAAAAAGTTTCAGTGAATCGGACTATGCACAATAGCGTGCACCAGACCACTTGCGTTTTTCCCTCCCAAAAAGCAGGTTATATAAATCCTAAAGAGAACTCAAATGTATACTTTCAAGCACATCCTGAAAATGGGCGTGCACACCATTTTCCTATCTAGCCTGAAGAGCGCATTGCATTGTCACTAACCGCGAGGTAGTAAACTTACATTTAGGTTCTCCTCTCCAATCTAGCAAGCTTTGTCATATGTTGTATTCGATCGCTAAATTGTGGAGCTTACGTCTTCAGCTAGACCCTGAAATTGCACCGTTTTATTTGCAAGCGACACTTAATGTCGAAAAATACAGTGTCTACGGGCTCCTACCCAAGCGGAGATGGTCTATTGTTCCTTGCTTGTGGGTGTGAATGGAACCCGGCAGCGCCAACCGATTCATAACGGACTACTAGAACTTATTACTCCTGTATTTGGTGCCATCCGTTTTTTCTAACTGCGACACCGAACAACCGCCGTCAGTTAGAATGAATAAATGAGTTGAACAACAAAGTTTTGAGTGAGCTCGAAACCTTGAGTGCAGGCTGGATAGATGAAACTAAACATATAAACTATCAGCTATATGTGTTGATGGCTAAACTACTTTCGCATAACATCATTTTTTATCGATTCACAAATGATTACATCAATAGAGAGTTGTAAAAATTGTTCTGGAACCTCCGACTATGTTGGACTTCAAAAAGTGAGCCTGAAAAACCCTAATCGTCACGGCTGCGAATCGCTCGTTTTAGCAACCAATCCAGAACGAGTGGAAGATAACACAAAAGCTTATGAAGTATCTGTTTTCGGTTGATCATTTAAAGAAGACTCGCGCTAACAAGTGTTGTGTATTTTACAATGCCGATGTTTGATACACAGCTTTTTCAACTATTCGGGTGAAAGTTTCAACCATTTCAGCCACTGCTAGAGTCCAAAGTGCTCCAATCGCATTTGTTGTTGTTTAGGAATCTATTTTTACAAATGTTCAAGTACCTGAGTATATACATATATACATATATATACATATCGTCCATAGATAAGTATGAGTCAAATGCCCTTGCAAGGAAAAACTCCCAAGAAGAATAAATTACACCTAATGGCGCTACCAATTACCCGCAGTTTCATTTATACACTTTCCATAAAGTTTAGAAGCGCTTGTGAACACGATGAGGCGATGAAGCGATAACCCTTCTGATAGGAGTGCGGCATCTTTGCACTTTCTACCTGGCAGTTGTGTAAAGAGTGGTTACCAGACTGACCAAAAGACTGTGACCGGTTTACCCGGGCGAACAATAATCAGGCTTCAGCTCGATCTGATTGCCTTAAAATTGGAGTTGCCGAGGTGTCACACAAAGTCTTGTTTCCCTAATCAAGCATCGCCCGAACTTGCCGGAGGGTTTAAAAGACAGGACAAGTACAAGGTTAAATGTGGGACCATCTGTTACTGCATTTTCTACCTAGGTTGATTATTGCATGCCATAAAATTTGCCTTCAGCCTTTTGCACTTCCCAGAAAAACGTGAAAAATGAGTGCCTTGAATCAAAAAATATCTGGATAATATATAAAGAAGCTCAGCTGGCCGCTACACTATTAATTTTGAGGCCCACCGGGAAAGACTGTTCTACGTATATTTATGTTTGAGGTAAGCAAACAGATCTCAGAACACTGCTGGATTTGGCAGAACTACCTACGTTTGCCTGCCATATCATTAAAAATGGATGGACCACCCGTTATGATACAACACTGTAGTTCGCGCAGCAGTCTCTATTGAAAAGTTCATGTTTATACCTTCAGAATAGATAAGTTGTTCAGCGTATATTTCTCTCTAATAATGAGACCTGAGTTAAACACACTCGTTTTTCAGGTATTCACACTTATATCAAGTGTATCCCCATCACTTAACGCAATTTCGTTCTTTCCTGGTTACCACTTGTGCCTCTTCTCAGTACGCAACCCTAAAGACCAACCGAAATGGAGCTTTTTCCTGGCACAGTCTGACGAGTTATTTAGCAGTAGCTCCACCAGTTTCCAAGAAAGAAAGCTGAGTATTCTCATTCGTGGGATATCCGTGGGCTTTATTTACTCCCGAAGAACATCATGTCAAGAAACCCGGAAAAACCGTAGGATCAACACAGAAACATTCTGCCATAAAATTGTGTTCGAAGGCAATCTAGTATTTACACAGATCAGTGTCGATGGGTGTAATTCGCTCGGTCCAACCAAGGTGCAGAGTCTTTCTGCAGCACATTTAGGGGAGAGGTTTCCATGACTGCATTTTTGTAGCTGTTGTTGAGTTACGAAGTACAAAAGCTTCTAGACCCAGTGGGGAGCTTTTTGCTCGGACCGTTGCTGAACTCCAGAAGAATTTCAGTCCTTCGGCAGTTGGATAAATTGCATCTGATTACGATTTGACTTATACCCTATAATCCAAGAAACTACTGACATGGAAGATTTTCTGCCTTCGAGAAAGAACACCAAAGTTGCTCACCAACTCCCTCATTTGCTGATGTTTAGTAATTGTGTCATAAAGCAAGTTTTGCAAAAACTGCGGTTATGGACGAACTGTCGTAGCTGGGGCGTAAAGTTGAGGACTTAAAAGTGTAATCTAGGCTGCAAACTCGTTAATGGAGGTATTTTGCACGGATTATTTAAAAATCTATTCTTTTGGAATTTAACAGAAAATTTCTTTCTAACTACAGAGAGTGGAACATTCTGGCCACGCGATAGTTCCGTTTACATGGCAGTTATGAAGGTGCATAGCCCCATACCAATTGCAGTTTCCACCTATGCAGCTGAAAGACTCATTAAGTGTAGCAAACGTGTAAGTGTAAAGCAGTTTAAAAACGGCTTCTTTGGGGTCATTTTCTCTAGAATCAACTTGTCACATGCCCTCAGATGCTCCCCAACAGAACCATCTTAGGTCAACGTTTTTTGAGAGGATTTGCTTGATGTGCGAATGCTTAACAGTCGGATTAATGCTGGTAATCCTGCCAAATGCTGTCAAATGATTGTCAATTTGATATGTTACATATCTATACAAGACGGAAAACCTCCAATGACTTGAGTGATGTGTAAAGACCCCCAATAAAGGTACTGACTCTTACTATTTTACTCAACGTCAGTACAAACGTAAGAACAAAGAGATCTACGAACTCTCATAATTGGATTACATCGTTGAATAATGAGGCTGTCCTACCGCATGAATCATACTACTTGCTTATGAAAACATTCACACTAACACACTTTCCCAATTTATTTAGCTAGAACACATCAGGGCGTTTGAGATACCTCATCTTTCGATGTGATTTGATGAAGATTAGTTAAAAAAGAAACAATAAGACGGAGTAAGTAGATGGAACAAGTTACTAATCAGAACAATTCTGAGGCTACGTTTGATTTTTCTAAAACCTGAAACGCTTACTAAGGGAGTTCACCCGTAGCGCTACGAAAACCGGAGGTGCCTCCCAGAATTCAAGGTTGGAAACGCTGAGAAGATATTTGACCAGTGCCACTGTAAACCAAGTTTTCGCATATATCATCAATGAAAGGGGTGATAGGTAGCAGAAAACTATTCTTTGCTTTATTCAAACACAGTTCCAGAATAACATGATATATTAGGACAATAACGTGGGAAGGAGACTCTAGTAGCGGCATTTTTATCGGCCAGTTTGGTTTTCAGTGCACATCTCCATTAATTGTTTTGGTGCTTTCCTGATCCTGACAGTTTCGAAATAAAAACATAAAGTCACAACCTGTCACTGGGGAAATGTCTCAGGAAAGTGAGACAACAAGATCCCCCACCCCATCAGGAACTAACCACATCCTACAAGAGGTAGATAATTTACTCACCTTTTATTGGGACCCCTGAACGAGAGCAAAAAGTCTGCAGGTCAGTAAAATAGGTTCTTGTGAATTCATTCTAGGAGACTTCCTTTTCATCCAGCCTACTATTCTCTTGATCCTGCTCAATTCTATGGTGACTTTCGAAATGCATAATGATTTGTTCACAGCACTATTGTCATAAATTCTCAGTGAGACACCAATAACAATCACATGCTTCGTCCGTGCAATCCGTGCGATACCGTTTGGATCGGTCGATTGTCAAATACACAAACTGTAATCGTGATCGAACTTATCCATTGTGACAGTTAACTCGAGGGAGACAGATGTAAACACGGTTAATTTTTACTTTATGTTTTGAACCTGTTAAAATCGATCGGTATAACATTCGGTCTCATCTTTCACCAACAAAAATCAGCTTGAATGAGCTGTCGTATAATTTTTTCACTCAGATTCCTTTGCGATGGTGACAACGGTTAGACAGTCAGTTCTTTGGAATATGGTTGAGAAAACATGCGTACTGAGTCCCACATCCTTCTATAGGTTTATTTTAATTTATTTGTCCTCAAACAAACGCGATTAGTATCATCCCCAAAACATCTACCTTTATGATTGTGTCTAATCATAACGGCTAACCTCTTAATTTTGGCTTATTTACTCTTTGAAGTAAGTGAACAAACCATCTTATCCCTGCTATGGTCACACGACTGTATGCCGCACGCAAAAAAATCTAGAAAACATAAGCTATTACCTGTTATTATTCCCACCCTCATTCACTGCTTACTTACCGGTTTTCTCCCTAACTTCACAGAACCACCACATACAAGTCTTATCCAAATAAGAACCATTTTGTCACCTTCAAACAAAGTCTTCTAGCTGTATTACAACCGCGGCCATGATACGACTTCTATTGTTTCTGTAAACGGTGAAATACCTTACGTAGTAACCACTTAAAACGATCCAGAATGGTAAACCAAGTGTTACCCTCGTCTGGTTTGATAAGTTCATGATCTCATTTTGCATTATTTAGCCAACAGAGTTGTCTACGGCTTTCGATTCTCCGCGTTAGAAATTGTTCCTACCGTTTAAATGAACAAAGCTGGGATGCAGCTTCACAAGGTGTGATATCACATGTGCTGGCGTATAATGCCTCCAGTTTTTTTGGGGGCAAAATTGCCTCAGTTTATCTTACCGAAGGTTTGATGATAGCAATGAAGTTGTAAGAAAATGTGCCAACTGGATCCCTAGGAAATTTTCACGCAATTTTTCACATTTGACACATTTTTTGTCCAAGTGTGAATTTCGATTATCTACTATAATACCTTGTAAACATTTTTTAAAAAAGAACTGGCATTTTTTCGCATTATCCTCTAGGAGGAAAGTGGTAATTATTTTGGAAGCCTGTTGCTCATCCTCACTTGATAAGATCACACGGAAAGTAAAGTTTTAAGTTTGTTGTAGCAGAATAAATGAATATAATCAGAGGCAATGAAAATGAAGATGATTTTAGGGAAATCTGTTCCTTGACCCAACAGCGATTTTTCCCCCACTCTTAGTAAAACACCTGAGGGAAGTACAGATAGTTGTGTGGGTCTAGTGAACAAATACCGATTCAGCGTGATCAGTTGTTTTTAATAGAAAGTATGCGACGGGGACGTACGTGCAAATGGTGGAAACTTTCGACGGCTAATGACATGACATTTCGTCTTTTTCTGGTTCAAGTTTAACTTATCCAGAACGGTTTCAGTTCATGACACCCAACCGAAACGTCATTGTAGTTGATGCCGGGCCGAATGTCGCATGCCAATGGTTGTGGTAGGAACAATTGTGGTCGATAAATAAAGTTTGTCAAAGTGGTTTATCTTAAATGTCGTTGGTATTTGTGCTTACGTGTGACAACCTTGTTTATTCTGAAACAGAACAGAAAATTTCAATTATCCGAATACGAACACTGCGTGTCTTGGGTGGTTCATTTAAAAACTGTAAAAGTTTACAATCGGAATGAAGGTTTTAAACGAGTGTATAATATCTCGTAATTTCTTTTCTGAGTGGCTGTGTATTCAGTACAAGAGTTAATAACCCGTTTGGCTGGAACGTGCTCACCAATAAGACCCAACTCGGTTCCAAGCACAATATTTACGTTCGTTATCACTTCTCCCAAGTTGAACCTTAAAAAACGCACACTTTGTAGCAAGCGTTGCATTGGGCAACCGGGAAAACCCCAGTAGGAAAATTTCGGGAATTAAAACGTCCAGTCATAGCGTTGTTTCCCTTGCATTGGCTTCTTCAGGTACGTGTCGTATAGAACGCTAAAATAATGAAACTTTACCAACCATAACATTGCCGATACGAGTGTAGACTTTAACACGATTTCTGACAAACATTCAAGTTCTCATACCGCCCTAGTAACATTCAACAACATAGCTGACGGAAGGCTATCTCGATGAGATATCATCGTACTAGTTTCATTTCTTCCATTTTCTCTGGGTGTCATCGCTCCTCAGCACACCTCCTCGCATTTCCGAGAAGGTTTTATCAGTGTGCGAGATGATTGCAAGTTATGAATTACGAGTACAACAAGTTTGATAGATGCAATTTTGCTATGAGCTTCATTTCTTCTAAAAAGGATTTTCAATTCCTGTCCCCATGTTTTTACCAGCCAACAATGAACCCTGGAGTATTAAACTTTGAGTAATTCATTCGCTGACTGTAATCAGCCAACTAAGATTGTTGATGCAGGTGCCACGTCTGCTGCTGTTTTGTCATTTTAGCCTGGATATGCGCTTGCATTTACCATGAATAAAAGATTCTCTAGACG
>SJOL01006456.1:480220-493756 GCA_004794785.1 Opisthorchis felineus | reverse complement strand
CGGCAAACTATCCTAGGAATGGCATTATTCCCCTTGTCAAATTATCAGAGAATAGCACTCTGAAAAATGAATACAATAACAGTATGAAATACTCAATGCATTCGGTACTGTTAAGCGTCTACTGGCAATGACTCACGACAAATGGGAAATCTGAGGCTTCCTTAAAACCAGCCAGGTATTTTTTTCGCGTACACCGTACGGCGCGCTTGGTGTTCACAACTCCAACGAATACAGAACTGAACAAACCAGCTTTCCTAACACAACCCGGAGGCAAACATGTGTTTTGGCGACCTGGTGTAGGGTGTCGATAGCAGTGTACTCCATACCGGATTCCTAAAACTATATTCTACCATTTGCGTACTGCATAACAAAAGCTGCAATTTAAATACCTATTTTAACAAGCAATCTGCCGCTGCATTCAAACGTAATAACTCAGAATCACAAACCGTGTCTAAAGGTGACAATTATTGCACACAAAATTGTTTCTATCAGACAAAAGCGTTTCGCGGCAGAGAATGCATTTTTTCACACACTTCCCTAAAAGTTTTGTTGTCTGATATGAAACAATTGCAGTTAATGGAAACTGATGAAAACTGGTGGATTTATGTGGACTTCAGTGTATACAGTGAACTCAGGTTTCGCAGCCAATCGTTCCGCTGTTCGAACTCGATCCTCCGTACACCTTTTCTCGAGTCAGTGTTTTCAGAAAGTGCTGAGTTAAGTCCCTTGGTTTGATTGCTAAGCTGGGCGATTTGGTTGCAAACGTTTCATCCCCGGTCGAGGTGATATCGTCAATGAGTTGGGAGTGAAAGTGCGTCAAGGTTAGAAATGCCTCGGAAGTGACACTTCCAATGAAGCAATTGGAATTTTAGTCAACAGATGCATTCGACCCATGAGTGTTCGCAAGGAAGGATAATGTTAAATCCTTTCATTAAAAAAACCGCTTCCTGGAACTTCAAGCAGCACCTGGCTGCATTGGATATGCTGTGAATAATTATCTGTTGCAAACAGCAGAGTTTAGCACCGCGCAATCTGAAGGTGAACATGGACAATAGAACTTATGTTAGAGGTACCTATTTCTGTATTGGCCTATGGATTTGGCTCAAAAAGTAGCAGAGCACATAATATAGACCCTGAAGAAAAAAGTGACCAAAATTTGGCACCGATGACCTACCTCTCACCGTGCCAGGTAATAAGGAAAAGAAAGACATTCGAACAGTTCTGCGTACTAAAACGGGCAAAACAGTCAATGAATACGGACAGGCCTAAGTGGACAACAAGACCTTTGGCAGCCGGGCTAAAATCGTTTACAGAATAACTTTTGGATGTTTGACAGGTAGGACAAATTTAGGGCTGTGAGAGTGGATTATAGCTGGTTGTGAACACAGCGCTTTTGATGCCGCGGTAAAGAACTCCGCAACCTGACAACAATCACTCCAGCTGGAACAGTAATTTGACTTTAGTTGTTTATACCTAACACACTACTCATAGGGTCGCTGAAAACCCTTCGACGGCCCACGATCAGTCTCGCCCTTCTCGGGGCTCATCAGGTGGACCCAATCCCCGAGTTCACGTCAACCTTACGTTTAGTTGAATTCAAATTGGACAGATTTCGATACATACTCTCATTTGCACACGAATTCGGTTTTGACAGAAGACGCAACTCTCAGTCTCTCGTTACGTATAAACAAAGTATTGCGATGTCTCGAATATCATACTAACTGAAACAAGAGGCGGCCTGGTGAAGCACATTCACTTAAAGTGGATCAATATGGTGTTAGATCGCTTGGGTGTTCTCTGAAGGTCCTTTCGAGTTTCCATAGTTGATCATTACATCATCATCATTGCAGTACTTATCAAGGTCTGGATGGTATACATTGTTTGACTGAGTCGATGTACCACACGTTCAACATACTCCAAATGGGAAGAACTATACTGAAATGCTGTGTGGATGGATGGGCAGTCGGCAGTTTATAACAACAGACTTCAGGTTGTGAACGAGGCGCATGAAATGTGGTAGGAATCGATCTACTCAAAAATTTATAAAGCTTGTCCGCTACCGACGGGTGAGCTGTGGGCTGAAATAAACAAGCTTTTCTGGGATGCCACTGTGCAGCTTCCGTTACCTGCTGCAAATGCTGGGAAATATTAAACTCCTGAAAAACCTTTCCCCTGGCATATTTCCTACCAGTCTAGGATCATTTTGTAGGGCACCCTTGTAGCCTGTTTGGGCCGCATCAGTACATAAACCGCTATTGAGCACTCTTATTTACTTTAGATGCATAAGTCTGTAGATTGATTTACTATCCTGATCACCCGATCAAATGTGGTTTCATCCTTGTTCTTGTGATCGAAACCATATCTATTAGAAACACAGTCCTATCCCCTGCCGAAAAAAGCACACCCTGCCCCATCATCCGGTCGACTGGTAAACAGATACGCAAGTATATGCCAAAGTGCCTGCTAAAAGTCTACTATCATTCCTGACTTGTATGAACCTCTGGGGTAGTCCTTCAATGATCTGGTTTGGTTGTTCAGTTCTATGCTCAAAATTGGCCTTAGTCCGCGGTTTATTTGGTTTATTATATTCTTTCAAATGCTGCGCTTTTCAGAAAATGTTTCCTTTCCATTCCACCACGAACTCGCACAAACACGAATGAGCGTGAATTAGCAAACAGATTTATATGCATTCTTCATTCCATCATAGTTGTCATCTCAAGGGAACGTCCTATCTACGCATTTTTTGTGCTAAAACAGCAACCCGACCCAAACATAAGGGTGAAAGTACTGACCTTTTGAATTTCAAAGTTTTAAATGGCCAGAGTTCGAACGGCTTTGATAACAGGCGCGTGAAAGTCAGGTTCATTTAGGTAAAGCATTAAACGGGCCTGCTTTTACATAGTAGAGGAAAGCAGATCCCCAGTAGACAGTGAAAATGAAACGATTATCGAGCCAACCGTTGGTCGATGAACATCAAGGGGGCAAAAAGTATTCAGCAGTATTTTCATGTCACTGGCGCATTAAAATTTGGAAAAAAACATTTAACAGTGAAATCATCTTTATCTTTGGATGTCCCAGCTGCTATGGAACACTGAACTGGAAGCTAACAGCTGGCCGTAACGGCGGTAAAACCTTTCTACTACTCTACTTTTTGTAAGTACTTGGATCACATCATGTTCTATGTAGGCGGCTCAGCCGGGGTGATTAGTAACAACAAAGAATATCTCGCGCCAAACATGGGTAATATAATAAGCATCATTTTTGGCCCCGATGCTCTAATGCTAAAAAACACCGAAGGATAGTTGCGAATATGAACCCGAACTTTTCGATAGATTTTCTCAGACATTGGATCCGGCCAAATAAAGCGTAGGCACAAAGTGCACGGTGTGTCAACCTACTATCCAGCCCTTGTATTTGTTCGGCACATTACGTAAGAAATATCAGTCACCGAAAGTTACTTCGAGAAAAGGATTGTTTTTTTCCTACAGAACACAGTTGTGTTTACACTGCTTTGGTTCGATGAAGCGTGGCAGAGCGCAGGTCATGATATACAGCCTTTGTAGGATTCCCAAGAATAATTTATCAATAGTTTTCAGGCGTCAAGACGAAAGCCCGTTCCTTGCATCGACGTTCACTCTCAGAAATGGAAGGTGAACTTGATTGTGGCGAACCAGGGAAAGTGGTCTATGGTAGACCTCCATTTCCATCGTGGAAACCAGATAAACTACTCCTCTGCTTTCGTAAAGCACGAAAAAGCAATATAGTCGTCTATTACGCAAAGTATCAGACTTAAAACGGTTACTCCGTGCCATTAATTAACTAATTGGTGGCCAACTAATGAACAAAATGGTCAAATAACAGACTAAATAACCAAATAAACAGCTAAGTAACCAACTGACCAACTAGCTAAATTCGTTGACTGTTTCTGTGGATGATCTAATAATGTGAAAAATTGCACCGGGGTTCTGCAAACTGGCTCTTGAAGAAACGTTGCAGATGAAACAGAACTCTGGATGACATGCTGCATATAAAGCAACTGATGAATTGCGCCCCTACCAGCTACATTTAATTCAACTATCGACAGAAATATGCACATCATGGATGCACAATAATTCAGCTGGCATTTTGCTTGTATTTTGTACCGTTTGGGCTAGAAGTTCTTTCTTTAGGTTAGTTGGTATGTTGCTGTGGCATCAGTAATAAAAATACAGATCATTTCATAGGAATATCCATTTCCAACAAAACTTTACGTAGTAACTAGTAAACGCTGACAAACCGGTAGGTCTTCTTGATTCCTGCTATTTCTGCAAATGTTTGAAATGTGTCAACTTCGCAACCTTACTCCACTGCCTGTAATTCAATTAGGTTTTAACTTGGTTGAGAGCTTGTTCATTCTAACCGCTTCTGAAAAATAGCATTGATTGGCTATCGTCTTGTATAATTGACTGGGCCATCGCACGGTTTTAAATGGCAACCAGACTCCATTCTGGTCTCGTGTCTCGCCTCAAAGAAGCCGTTCACTTTTTGTCTTTCTTGTACATCAGAAGTCTTGCTCTGATTTTGCTATTTCATGCGTAGTGTTTTCTTTAGTCGCCGCAAGTTTGACCATGTTTGGAGCGCGACAACGCGAGAAAATCGATGCGGTGTTAACGTTGAGGCTAGAGTAGAACTCAGTGGGTCGCAAGATTTTCTATTTCTCAAGGAAATACGCTAATTAATACGAACTCACACAACAGATGGTAGAAACGTTTTTGTTAGCTATATCATACTAAGGTGAACTTTAAGACCCCAAAAATTGGCCTAACTAAAACCTATGCGCAGCACACTCGACTGGAGAATATCACGAATGAGTGTCTCATTTCAGGGTCTCTATAAAACCATCTCGGTTTGCAAACAATTTTCAACTCCATTTAGTCCAATATGTTGTTCTGGGCCAAGCCAGTCTTAGTGAATCGAACTCATTCTCAACTGCCAACGACTTTTACTGACCTCATACGACGCAATCATATTTAATTGAATAGCCATCTACGCATACTCGCAGCGAATTTTGTCTGTATTGCTCGTTCACCACCGATTCTAACAGGATCCATGTACTATTTGGGACTTTCTAAGAAAGATTATTAATCTAGTTGCTTTTCTCACAGCATGACTCTTCGATCCTGCAAAAGAACCTTCTAGTTCTCCAGGTGTTTTTGAAAGCCAAAAGACTGCTGAAAAGTGCCATTTTAAATGAGGCCTCATAAGACTCACATGACCGACGGTCCAAATTGTGATTGCTGCTTAATTTCGACATTGAATGGTTTGATGCTGTTGTCACTCCATGAATATCCCCCTACTTTACCGCTGAAATCAAAAACTGTGTCGCTACAAGACTACTAAAGAGCAACAGGAACATTTGGTGAACATTATAGATGTTTTATCACCTTTCTCTACAGGAAGCATATTCTTCAAAGCACTTCATTAGTGAATTATAAAAGTACCATACCCAGCTTTGAGCAACACCGCACTTGCACTATGCACAAATACGCAAACGTGCTATTGGTTTAAGTCACCTAATTTAGCTCGCAGCAGTGGATATGTAGATCTAAAAAATTAAAGCGCTTTGGTAAATTAAAGGTGGTTGTATTGCGGGCTCTGCTTCTTCTCTCTCCGATGTGAACAGTTAACTAAGCAGACACATTTGTCAGTGTCCTGTTGACAGCCCAGACCATCACATTTTTAACAGAAATCGGTCATAACATTGAGACCTGTTGTCACAGACGGGAACCTAGGTATTCAGAGGAAAATAGCGCGTAACGTCCCGCACTCCGTGCATTTATCCCCATTAGCTACCCTTTAAAAATTCGGGAGTTTTGTAGAGGGCACAAGACGGTTTTCGAAATTCCAAAGCGATGCTACTTGGCAAAACCTAAAAAATGAAAACAATGCTGAATGGCGAAACCATTCAATTGTGCCTGGAAAAGGGCACATTTTTTAGACTGCAGTGGAATGTCCAGCCCTTCAGTTAATGGCCTATGGATTTTCAAACATAGATCATACTGGTAGATTTGCACTGTCCCATTTCCACATAGCTTGAAAAGGGATGGATTTTCACGCGACTGCGATTGATCCCGACTTATTCTGTCAGACGTTCTGGTCACGTGATAGGCCTTGTGCAACCTACCAGCCTACTGGTGTGATCATTATCAATAGTACTACTCACGTTTACTCGAAACGTTTCAGTTAATCAGTTCAACGCGGAGAACAACTTTCTACTAATGCTTACAATCCGCCTACACGCAACAACCGGGCACTTCCGATCTCAATGCACTTATAATGTCATTTCGATTACTGACTTAAATTTAGCAAGCAAGTTGGTTAGCTCAGCGAACAGACCATGACAAGAGAGCATTCAGCTCCAGAATAACATGTGTACCCACCTTCTTTTGGCCTTGGTCGTCAATCGGCGGCGTTTACTCCCCCTTCCAATATTTGGAAGCTGACAGAAATGAGGATACATTAGAAATCCAAGTGATCATTTTTGTAGGCGTGAAGAAGGAGCTTCCGAAATTTCCTCTTTGCTGAAGCCCTCTACATACATGTAGTCTATAATACTGTTGATTAAATTCAACATCTGGTATGTTCCTTTGATAGTTCGGGTTAACGAAAACCAACTTGAATCGGACAGTATACCAGCCTTAATGGCTTTATATTTTCGGAACCCCAGTGGAGTTCGGTTTGATATTTTACTAATATGGCGAAGAAAAGCCACACTGAAAAACGCGGTTGAGACTGAAGTGAATTGGCTGAAGGGTACACTCCGTAAAAACGATTGTCCTAGTAGGTCCATTTCAAAGCATATGGCTAGTATAAGTAAGAAAGTCAAACCTGTCACGGTAGAAGGAAAACCCATTTTCATCAGTCTTCCTTTCGAAAAGAATCTTGCTCTATCCAGACTGTGGTTCACAACTACTCAGCCCGGACTCACACTTCTCAAAGACAAGCTACCGATCTACACGCAGAGAACACCAGCAGTTGTACTTCATGGTACAGCAGTTTTACAGGGGAATACAGAAGACAACCCATGTTACATGAGAACCGCATCCAATAAATCAATTACTGGTGCACCTAATAATAAATAATAATAGATAATCGTTCAGCTATAGCACCTATTTGGTGCCTAGCTGCCATGCCACCCAAAAGAAGCACGAGGGCTTGGATACTGCCAGGTTGCCCAAGGCTAGACAGGAAAAGTCGAGAAGCAGAGGTCGGATTTGAGCCACGGACCCTACGGTCGGTAAATTCACGCTCTAACCACTGGGCCATCCTACACATGACTGATAAAATTTATATGATTAATTGTGAGGTTAAAAGTGCCTTTAAAACACTGAATAAGCGCCGGTCTATCTGGCAAGAACCGTTCAATATTAGTGCCTGGACACATTTCAGGCAATTGGGATTCACTTATATAACCACTCAGAAAGCGCTCGTATGAACATTGAGACTGCTAGTGTGGGCACTGGACACTGAGGCTAATCGACCTTGCAGTGAGCAGTTTTCACACCCTTACTCAAAGAATCCATTTTCTCTTTGTCTGACCTGTGCGTATTGCTCGCTTTTAGTTTATAAACCCTCGATCTGGATTGACCAGATAAGAAGGCTAAAACATCGATGTTCGTTAATTTATAGTCTTGGAATTATTTGTAGACCGCTATGACAAATAATTTTCTAATCATCGTTTCGTATAGTTTTGTTGGAGATAATATCCTCCAAAAGATTGTCTATAAACCAGTACCACAAATAAATCTCACTGATTCCACTTGGCGTGGATATTTCTTCAGTGAGGTCTAAGTGAAGAGTGTAGCTTTCAGATGTGATTCTCGAGAATGGCAAAGAAGTTAACTTTTCAGACAAAGGAGTAGATGTTCTTCGCTCTTAATCTGCTCGGACGATCAGCTCAAAGCGCACGTACTTAACCTTATGCCTGCTTCATAGCTCTGCGAGAAACAGAGCCAGACCCGTTCTTGTTCACTTTTTTGCCTGCCCATGCACGACAGTCAGAGTCATCAATTAGATGCTGTCCATGGTAACTTAGACCATAGTCGTCCCACCTGTCGGCTTCAGATTGTTGAAACATTTTTAAGCCCAAAACATGGTCGTGCGGCTGACAACCAGGTGTCAACAGTTGCTCCAACCATCTGCCTGCATGTGATAACGGTCATATTCGGAAACATTCCCTGGTACAGCACATTCAGTTGCCTGGAAACATCACAAACGAGAGATTCAGCTGGGTTTCAGGTGAGTCTCTCGCAAAACCAGATTTGTTTGCAATTGAGTGTATTTTGCTAATTCCCTCAACTTGCAAGCTTAATCAGGTGTGGATGGCCTCCTGGAGGAATCCAAACATTCGGAAACAGCCTCAGACGGTTAGTTGGAGAAGATAGATCACGCGTTCTTAAATCAAAACGAGGACTGAGCACAAAGACATCCCTTCGTTCTGGAAACTGGTAACGACATGAGATACTTTTCTGGAACAAAAGCAAACCGATATCAGAGACGTAATCAACGGCGAACCGAGGCAATTTCATGAGTTCACTAAAATTTAATTTCTTTAGATGAAAGCGAGTTCTTACTACTAAAATCTGCTTTCTTCTCATGTGTGCTAGTCAAACCAATGTGTGGCATTGAACCTTGGTTTAATTTTGATTTCAGTTCTATCCGTTCAGTTCTCATTGCTGACCGCATTTGCTTTAGAATGCCTGTTATAGGTGTCACTCTCAAATAACCTCCATTACGTTCCAAAAAATTATTGCTGATGCTCTTGGTTTAACTAGTGCTCATGAACATATCTGTTAAAAGTGATCGAATTAAATCACTTGAGAAAATCCTCCTGAAAAAAAAACTGAATTATTAAAGACTCCTCTAAGGTGGATTATAACTCTAGACAGCTAATTATTGGTTTCACTCTTCTTGGGACCCATCATACAGGTCTGATCTTCGAAATGACATTGAGCTCAACTGAACACCAGATGATGTGATAAACATTTATCTTCAACTTAACTCGGTGTTGACGAAAGACCCATCAGAAGTTCACCTGAATACGTCGTTTACGGTATTTTCCAAATGAATGTGCTGCGCAAAGACTATTTCATTTCTCGGTTGGGAAGATTTTCAAGATGTCAAAGTACAAGGTCAACGGAAACTCTTGACAGATCACCAGCGTTCTACCTTAGTTTCCTCCCACAACACATTTGCGGATGCGTCAAACTGTAGTATTAGCTTCCATGTTAACAAAATGAATCTGAATAAATTTCTGTGGGCCTTTGGAGATTTACTATGGATGTGTCAACTGTGGCACCCTTCATTCGCTAAACCTCTCAATGAAAAACAAAAACAATTTTCGGCTCAAAAATAAGAAACGCGCTTCTGCACATCTTGTTCCAGTGGAAAAACATGATTAAATCTCAGGCATATTTGTTTTCTGGCCACAAATCACTAGTGTTTTAGATTCTGTATTAGAAAAAACTTTCCATATATTGCACTTTTTCGCACTTCATTTTAGTTGAGCTTTAATTTCCTTGACAGGGCATTTGTGTATTTGTTCTTCAATAACCACCAGGAATGTTCCACTCAGGGGTGAACCGCTCCGTCTTCACGCAAAGAAGATACTTTTTTCCGACTCAGACTGACCATTTTCGGAGGCGCAAGTGCCCTCTCAACCGCTTACCCATAAGTGAGATAGTGATCAAAATGCAGTTCGGCTCATGCCATAGCTGCCTTGTAAAAGCCTTGAAAGTTACGTGCTCTTGTTCATTCAACTGAACTGTTTTTTCTTCTCGAAAAGATCGTGTGCTTTCCCTCCCGCAAGACATAACACTATGTTGCTTATCAAATGTCAGATTCTGGTGCCTGAATGAATGTATCGAAAATGTTGACAATTAGGGTGAACAAAAGTTTCTATTGCATAAGAAACGTTCGATTTGGAAGATACACCCAATCGGCCTGGGTCTGGGTCTGCCGCTTCATAAGTTGGCTTTTTTCCAGACAACCAGCAGACGCCTAGTATTAAACTGCGCCAGGTTCGGCTATTTGGTTTGTATAAACGCCCGATTTCTACTCATGGCTCATCTGTTAACATGATCGGTGTGTCGGATTTTTTCCGAGTGTGTGGCCAGACTGATTGTAATCCAGTCACTTGTTATTCGTAGATCTACGGCCATGATAATCAGCGACAAAGCTTCAGACAGCTAAGTGATTCACCGAATTGTCTTGTCAAGCAGTCGCGCCACTGAGCGGTGTTCAGTAGGATCTCTGGCGTTTTCGAGACAGAAGGATTACAAAAACATTACCTCAGAGATGGGTGTTTGTGGAGCACCATAATATTGGATGAAAGGATGTGAGTAAAACCAGTTTAACCAACAGAACGGGGATTTTTCTGATGAAAGCCGTAATCTTTGTTTGTGTTACAAGTTATACTTGCCTTTGAACTCGCTAGTGTGTGAATCAATTTCACGAGCGGGGCCATATTTAACTTTCGATACACAACCAGCGTGTGTTACGCAGCTCTATAGTTCTGTGAAAGTCACTACTGCGAGCCAATATATAAGGATCGCTTTATCTTCAAACTTCAAACTGGACCTTCCCAACTTTTGTAGTGGATGCAACACCTTCAATTTGTTTCCATTCATCGGCAAAATTTATTTTTCTCAAATATTGGAAACCGGAAGTGTGTGGGGCGTCCATTTTTGTAAGACGCTTTGCACTTTACTCACCGTGTATCGCATTAAAGCGGCTGCTTTTGCCTCTCCCCGATGGGTATACTGTGAATAACACATTCTGGCGAGTATTGTAGCAGCTAACGGTGCTGTAGGACAACACAAGGCAACACATTACACAACGTATAAACAGCATACAACCACAGGTTTATGTTAAAATTGCATTTCGGAGTCTGTTTATCTATACTGATGGTAGTGTGAGGGGATTTGATAATTTTCGAGTTGAGATTTCGCCCTGCAAGTGAAGTCAATCAATGCTGAGAAGCCGAGACTTGTTGTAAAGTTGTTTTATTCTTATGGGAAGTCATTAGAAGTGCGCACCTCAACGCTACCTCCTGCCTAAGCGTGATTTAATTTACAATGTGATCAGCCACTCGTGGCCAAAAGGTCAAGTGTTCAAATACTACCCGGGAGGTCGCCGGTTCGAAGCCTCTTTGAGTTTCGTGAGACGAGCACTGTCGATGATTTCCAATAAGGACGAAACAGCTACATGCTGCTTCTCGGTCTTTCATGTATAGACTGGCCTCACTCTCAGGACGAAATTTCAGTTAAAAAGCATATCCATATCCCCCAGTCTGGCTTGCTCTGCTTTCTATGAATGACTGGCTTGTCAAAACCCAACGATCGAGGTTTGGTATCTTCCTCTCTACGTTAGAGCTTTAATGAAATCAAAGATCCTAAAGCCAACCCACACTAGAAGGCGGGTTCTATTTCAAAGTTCCGCCATATCATTTTTGGAAACCAACCTTCTCAATCCGGAAACACAAAACTCTAGACAAAGTCAACTGGGACCATGTGCAAAACAAACTACCCTTGGGTTCGCAAAGGACGATGATATATGATATAAAATAGGAGTTTGGTATTAAAGGCGGATGTAGAGGCTTCCAGTAAAGCACATTTTTTAAGAGGACCATCAACTATCCAAATAAGGTAACCTAAGAAAACCGGTAGTTGAAATCTTCATATTGAACAGTGGTAAAGGATCTGTTAAAGCGAACGTTGGTTTTTATATTTCATCATTTTGGATGAGCAGTATACGGCCTAGAAGTTTAGTGTTTTCAGGGCTTCCCCTGGACCCCCCGCGATCAAATAAATCAATAAAAGTAGAGCATAATCTCTAGAAATCATTCAACAAAATGCAACCAGATGATAAATTGACTGATGAAACGGACATTGTAGCTCAACTTGCAGCATTCCCCTAAGCACGTGACCAAGACCAGCTAAAAACATGTTTTGAACAGAAAAGTGTTTAAATCCATCTTGACACAAGGTTCTCATACTGGGTTTGAAGTTTCGTTGAATGCCTTGTTTCGATTTCTACAGCGTTAGCGTGGCCGGACAGTGTAGGTGTGGGACCTGTCATAGTGGACAATATGAATGGTTCCCTTCATATCCTCTTCCTACAGCCTTCTTCCGAAGGACACTTTGTTTTCCCTCTCAACAGATTTGTACCAGATGTTCCTTTCTATTCACATACTCTCTTCTCACTAATTGGCTCTTGAAATATGGTTTTCTATTTGATATTTTAGCTGGCGATAAAGTGTATTTGTTGGTCTGGTGTATCGATGATTTTCCGGTCTTGAATCCACAAACAGTCAGGACTACGGAGCCGTTTGCTTGTTTCATCGAGCTGAAATATGCTGACCGGTGATTGTGATACACACCTCTCGGTTAGACGAGAGACGCGCTTCAACTATATATAGGCTGTCGAGAGTTAATTTATCAATCAGATGAGAGATGTAACCATTTGCAACGAGAATTACTAACACTTTTGTATTAAGTATGAACTTCCAGAAAAACATTCATAAAGGGTACCAGATAAATCAATTATGCCCATTCCTTCAAAGACCTACGGGAAATCCAGAGCAACGTATTTTCTCTGTAAGATATGACTCTGTCACCTATTTAGTGATTCAGAAAATTTCATGAGTAAATATCACATCATCCTTTGGGCATAACAAAATTGTATACCATTTCGATCCAAAGGTTTAATACTCACTTTTTCATTCAACTAAAACTTGTCTTGGACAGCTCTTATTCATACGTTTCATAATTCACGTTCCGTCACAAATACTTTGGAGTATCAAAAGCTTCCCTCCCCCCCCCCGCCTAATCATGGTTCCATTGAGGTGTTATCACCATGCAGAAAATATTCAGCGATTTCCTTCTACCCTCCCTCCTTCCTCACCTTAATTCCTGTGTATTACGAACAGAATGTGGTAAAACTTGCTGATAGATAAATCACTGCCGTCAAAAATACACCACTTTGCTCTCAACTGCTACATTATACGGACCGGTAAAAACTGAAGTTTCTGCATCAAAACCAAGAAAAATAGGATTTATTTCTATAGACCTAATACACTACTTATAAGGTTGTTGAAAATTCTTCGACAGCCCACGACCGGTTTCGCCCTTCTTTGGCTCATCAGGTAGGCGCAGTCCCCGAGTTTCCGTCAACCTTATGTTCTACTTGAAACCAAATTGCACGAGATTAGCGAAATACACTCATTTGCAAACAAATTTGGTTTTGCGAGAGACTCACCTGGAACCCAGCTGAATCTCTCGTTTGTGATGTTTCCAGGCAACTGAATGTGCTGCACCAGGCCGCCTCATTTTTCAGTTGCTACGATATTCGAGATATCGCGATACATGTATATTCGTAATGCACTACTCATAAGGTTGCTGAAAATTCTTCGACAGCCCACGACCGGTTTCGCCCTTCTTGGGGCTCATCAGGTAGGCGCAGTCCCCGAGTTTCCGTCAACCTTATGTTCTACTTGAA